>PVJC01007139.1:0-52646 GCA_004026665.1 Murina feae
TGAGGAAAAAGGAAAAGGGTGGGGGGGGGGGGGAGTTGCGCCTTGGAGCCTGCCTGCTCTGGAGGAATGCAGGGGGGCCGGGCAGCCTTCCAGCTCTGGCTGCAGGGGAGACCTAGCGTATTCCCGACTCGGAAACCCACTCTCCCCTTTTCTGCATCTCCCACTTGTTCCTGGGAAATCCTTCCCTCACTCTCACCTCGATCCCCCTTCTGTCCCCACCATCTATCTCAGCTTGCACACAGGTGGCGCTGCTCCCGCTACCCTTCAGGAGGGCGAGGGGTGGGGGGTAAGGAGGGGGGAGGCGTGAGGCTCCGGGCAGCCAGCAGCCTGTAACTGGATACTGTTTGCTTCCAGCAGGTGCACTGTTCCTGGGTCTCCTCTCCGGAGCCTGGGCAGAGCTCGCCCCTGCCCAGTCCGGTGACCTTTGCCTGTCTGAGCCCTGGTTAATTTTTGCCCAGTTTGCGGGCTGTGGGCTCCTCCCCTCTGGGATATAAGCCTGGCACCAGGGTGCCCTGCTCCCTGCCTGCCCTGAGCCTCCCGCACTCCCACCCTCACCATGGCCAAGGGCTTCTACATTTCCAAGCCCCTAGGCATCGTGGGCATCATCCTGGGGGTGGCAGCCGCCTGCACCATCATCGCCCTGTCCGTGGTGTACGCCCAGGAGAAGGACAAGAATGCCGAGCTGTCGGCCCAGGTCCCCACCGTGACCACTACCACCACCTCCATGCCCATGACCACCTTGGACCAGAGCAAGCCATGGAACCGGTATCGCCTTCCCAAGTCGCTGGTACCCGACTCCTACCAGGTGACGCTGCGGCCCTACCTTACCGCCAACGAGAACGGCCTGTACATCTTCAAGGGCTCCAGCACCGTCCGCTTCAGGTGCCAGGAGGCCACCGACGTCATCATCATCCACAGCAAGAAGCTCAACTACACCGACATCCAGGGGCACAGGGTGACCTTGCAGGCCCTGGAGGGCCCCCCGGCCCCCGCGATCGACAGGACCGAGCTGGTGGAGCCCACCGAGTACCTGGTGGTGCATCTGAAGGGCCAGCTGGCGGCGGGGGGCATGTACGAGATGAACAGCACGTTCCAGGGCGAGCTGGCCGATGACCTGGCCGGCTTCTACCGCAGCGAGTACATGGATGGCGACCAGAAAAAGTGAGCCGGGCCTCGGCCCGCCCGGGGCCGCGGGCAGATCCGGGCGCAGAGGCAGAGCTGGAGCCTGGAGGCCCGGGGGGGGGGGGGGGGGGGGGGGGGGGGGGGGGGGGGGGGGGGGGGGGGGGGGGGGGGGGGGGGGGGGGGGGCGTGGGTTCGAGGCCTTTGAACCTTTGGGAGCCCTCGCTGGGCCTTTCCTTCCTCTGTAGCTGCCAGGGAGCAGCTGCCAAGGCGACAAACCCTTTCCCAGAGGCCTCCCTGCCCCGCCGCAGGGAGTCAGGGATGAGTGGTGAACGTGGCCCCACTTTAGACAGGAAAACAGATCAGCGGAGAGAAAGGAGGGCTCCCAGCTGACACAGAGATGGAGTCTGCTGGGACTTTGACCCTGAGTCCGGGAGGAGCTCTGATCTCCCAGAGTCGGCTGGCCTATCAGAGAGAGACAGGCGGGGAGGGCAGGGTTAGGCCAGACCAGCTTTCCGGGCACCCCTTCCCTGGCAGGCCCCCCCCCACCCCTACGGGTGCAAGCGTTCCCCGGGCACCCCTCTAACACCTGGTTTGGGCAGGGTGCTGGCCACGACCCAGATGCAGTCTGCTGATGCCCGGAAGTCCTTCCCGTGCTTTGATGAGCCCGCCATGAAGGCCCGGTTTAACATCACCCTCATCTACCCCAGCAGCCAGACGGCACTGTCCAATATGCAGCCCAAAGGTGAGCATGTCTGTCCTGGGGCCACGCAGCCTCGGGGAGCCGGTGCCCCAGGGCAGAGGGTGCAGGGCTGGAGGCAGGATGCACACCCACCTTCCTGAACGCTCCATGCCCAGGTCCCAGCACCCCACTTCCGGAGGACCCCGCGTGGCTTGTCACGGAGTTCCAGACCACACCGGTCATGTCTACCTACCTGCTGGCCTACATCATCAGCGAGTTCACGAATGTGAACACGACAGAGAGAATGTCGGACAATCAAGACGTCCTGGTACGAAGCGGGGCCGCCTGTCCATGCCCAGATAGGCCTTGCCTGAGGGACCTTCCTGTTTATCCCAGCCCCTGAGTTGTTAGGCCGGGGTTTGAATCCCACCTCTGGGGAGCTCTCTGACCCTCGGTCTCTGCGTCTGAAAAGTGAGTCCCTCCTCAGGGAGGGAGTTCCGACCCATGCGTGCCAGACAGACGTGGTGGTTATAGCTATGGTTATCCCCCAAAGAAGCCTCCCTACGCCTCAGAGCCCTTCAGGGACCCCCCCAGCCCTCGCTTCTGCTGCCCAGGCCGCCCGGTTTAACCTCATCCAAGCCCTGGCCGTGGCCCACCTGCGCCAGGACTAAGAGGGCTCCTGACCTACCTCCGTCCTCTTTGCAGATCCGGATCTGGGCTCGCCCCAGCGCAACCGCGGCGGGCCACGGCCAGTACGCCCTGAATGTGACAGGCCGCATCCTCAACTTCTTCGCCCAACATTACAACACAGCCTACCCTCTTGATAAATCCGGTGAGTGAGGGATCTCTCGGGGTGGGGGAGTCGGGGGGGACGGGGCTCCACGTCCAGAGGCCGTCCTGCCAACCTCCTGCCCTCCTCCCCAGACCAGATCGGCTTGCCCGACTTCAACGCCGGTGCCATGGAGAACTGGGGGCTGGTGACCTACCGGGAGAACTCCCTGCTCTTCGACCCGGAGTCCTCCTCCAGCAGCAACAAGGAGCGGGTGGTCACTGTGATCGCGCACGAGCTGGCCCACCAGGTAGCCCCCGCGCAGCATGGGGAGTGCAGGGAAAGAAAGGGGAGGGGCTCCGGGGGGGGGAGGGCACAGGTCCCCCCTGGGTAGCGGGAAGGGAGGCGAGTAGGCGGGAGTCACGATGATGTCAGAAGTCACCAGCCCCGACCTGGCATTTGGGGGCACCCCTGAAGGGTTGCTCTGGGTATGTTGGTGGCCACAAGGCCAGAGCAGCTCCAGGCTGACCCCCGCCCCCGCCCCTGCCCCCACAGTGGTTTGGGAACCTGGTGACGGTGGCCTGGTGGAACGACCTGTGGCTGAACGAGGGCTTCGCCTCCTACGTGCAGTACCTGGGTGCCGACTACGCCGAGCCCCACTGGAACCTGGTGAGCCCGCTGTGCCTGGGGTGGGGCTGGGGGAGGAGTGGGTCACCCTCCCAGGACCGTCTCCTGATGGCAGCTGGGGATTTGCAGAAAGACATCATCGTTCAAGAGGAAGTGTACCGTGTGATGGCGGTGGACGCCCTGGCCTCCTCGCACCCGCTGTCCACCCCTGCCGATGAGGTCAACACGCCGGCTCAGATCAGCGAGATGTTCGACTCCATCTCCTACAGCAAGGTGCTGCCCGGCATGCGTGCTAGTCCCAGACAGCGGGGGGGAGGGGGCGGGGAGTGGGGGCTCCGGGAGCATCTGTCCCGGCCCAGTGGGGTCACAGGGTCCTGCTGGCTGGGCACAGCTTTCTGAGCACCCCCTCCGTCTCCCCAGGGAGGTTCTGTGCTCAGGATGCTCTCCAGCTTCCTGACGGAGGACCTGTTCAAGAAGGGCCTGGCGGTGAGTGTGCTGGGCCAGCCCTTGTTGGGGGGCGCGGGGCGGGGGGGCCCCTGGTCCCCAAGCCCAGCCTACCACCCGGGAGAATGGTGGAGCCTGGGGCACCGGCTTAGCCCTCACCGTGGCCTCTTTCCACAGTCGTATCTCCAAGCCTTTTCCTACAACAGTACCACTTACCTGGACCTGTGGGCGCACCTACAGAAGGTGGGTAACAGTCTCCCCCCCCCCCAGCCATTCTGTTGGGGTCCTGAGATGCTGGATGTCCCTGGGAGAGGTGGGGGGAGGGGTTGGGGGGCACTTGTGTAAGGGAATGCGCCCCGCTCACTGCCAACCAGCCCGGGCAGGTCATTTGGAGGCTCGGTTGGTGATTGGGAGAATGGGCACTATGATGGCCCTCGAAGGAGGGGGTGTGAGAACCGTGGGCCAAGACCCCGCAGGCGGCCTGCCGCACCCCGTAGCGAGCTCCGTGATGGGAGCCCAGGAATCCACGCCTCTGAGTGCTCAGGACACGGCCCCCCGGTTCCCAGGCCCGAGCCCTCCTCTGCCGGGAACTTTGGAGCCATTCAACCTGCTCGGCAGTCCTGGCTGCCCTGTGCCCTCCCGGCCCCTCCCCAGCGCGACTTTGCACCCCAGCAGCCTCAGCACAAGCTGGGACCTTCCCATCTGGCCTCACCTTGCATTCCTGTCAACTCAGACCCAGAGCAGCCCGTTTGTGGGGCATATCCTCTGACCACCCTCCCGCCGCCCCGCCCTGCCTCTCCTAGGCTAGAGTCTGCCTGCTCTCCTTCATCCCCTCCTCTTCCTCTCCCTCCCAGGCACCCCACCTCTTCCCCGGGGCCCTCCTCACCCCGAATGACCCCTCCAGCCCCCAGGTGCCCTGGCTCTAAGGCTAGTCTGACCAGGGAGGGGGACCAAGGCTTCGTCACAGACCCAGCTGGGCTCCAGGGTCCTCTTGGCCAACCTCCAGCTCAGGTTCCATCTGCCAGGAGCCTGGTCCCCCTCCCCTCCTCCCTCACCGACTCGGTCCCTCCCCTCCCCTTTCACCGGATTCCTTGCCCTGCCTCAATTTCCCACACCTCCTGCGAAGGTGAGCCCTCCTCCATGCCAGGCGCCCCGCCAACTCCATCCCTCCCTCCAGTTCCCTCTTTCCCTGAGCCCCCTCTTTCTGCAGCCCCAGAGCCTCCCCCCTTCTCAGCCTGTACCCTCCGACACACTCTTCTGCCCGCCTTTTTGCCCTGTTGTTGTTTTTATTTTCTCAGTTATTAACAGACATTGTTGGCATTTTGGTATTATTAGGAAAACAATACATATGCATGGAAAGAGAGAAAAAAGACCAATGAATACGATAGCAACCGCCTTCAGCCTGTCCCCAGGCCCCCCTCGGGGTGCACACGGCTCCCTCACCTGGGTGTCCTCTTCCAGGCTGTGGACGAGCAGTCGGCCGTCACTCTGCCTAAGGATGTGAAAACCATCATGGACCGCTGGATCCTGCAGATGGGCTTCCCTCTCATCACCGTGGACACCAAGACCGGGACCATCTCTCAGAAGCACTTCCTCCTTGACCCTGACTCCAACGTCACCCGCCCCTCAGACTTCAAGTGAGCAGACGGGGTCCTGGCGCGGGTCCCCAGGGGCCTCGCCTGTGGTGGTCCCAGCCCCAGCAGCTGTCCACAGGCTTCTTCATGGGCCAGGAGGAGGGGGGCACTTGGTGCCAGAGTCGGGCAGAGAGTGGGGACCTGGGCAGGGCTGCTCTGCGCTGGCGGTGGCCACGGCCCGCCGTCTCTCACCGCCCCTCCTCGGGTCTCTTGCAGGTACGAGTGGATTGTTCACGTCTCATCTCTGAAAAATGGGAATCCGCAGGCAGACACCTGGCTGGAGGGAACCACAATGAGTAATGCATTCCTGCCCCTGTAGACAGAAGCCCTCCCCACTCCCAGCTCCTGGCCCCTGTGCTGGGGTTCCGGCCACCTCGGTCAGGGCTTCCTCCATGATTTCACTCCCCAAATGGAGCTGCCTTCTTTGGTTCTTTTTAAAAAAATTATATAATACGTTTTTATTGATGTCAGAGAGGAAGGGAGAGGGAGAGAGAGATAGAAGCATCCATGATGAGAGAGAGTCATGGATCAGCTGCTTCCTGCACGCCCCCTACCGGGGCTAGAGCTGCTACCCGGGTGTGTACCCTGACCGGGAATCGAACCATGACCTCCTGGTTCCTAGCTCGATGCTCAACCACTGAGCCACACTGGCCAGGCCTGCCTTCTTTGGTTCTAATCTCGACTCCGCTGTTGCTGCCCAGCTTTGTGACCCTGAGCAAGTTACCATCCCTATCTGGTCTCCATTTCTTCCCTTGTAAAGGGGGCTGTCCATTACCTACCCCCACGGGACCGTGCGAGCATTGAAGGAGACAATCCCCACGAAATGCTGTAGACAGCGCCAGGCGCTGGGGAAGCCAAGATCAAGGCAAGCCATCTTCTGCCCTAGGCCAAGGCTGCCGATGAACGGAAGGAAGACAAGAATGAAAGCTTTCCCGAGCTGTGCTGAGTGCTTTCACAGAGGCGCGTCTGGCCTCTGGGCGACTTGGGCACAGGGGCCAGGAGCGGGGCTTAAGGGAGATTCAATCTCATAGAAAGATCAGGGAAGACTTCCCGGAGGAGGTGACCTGAGTCTTAGAGGAAAAGTAGCAGTTAGCTAGGCTAAGAAAGCATTTCAGGCCCCAGCTGGTTTGGCTCAGTGGATTGAGCGTCAGCCTGCAGATTGAAGGATCCGGGTTCGATTCCTGCCAAAGGCACAGGCCCTGGTTGCGAGCTCGATCCCCAGTAGGGGGCGTGCAGGAGGCAGCCGATGGATAATTCTCTCTCATCAATGATGTTTCTATCTCTCTCTCCCTCTCCTTTCCTCTCTGAAAGCAATAAAAACATATTTTTAAAGTAGAAAAAGAAAAGCATTTCAGGCAGAGGAAAGAGCAAGTGCAAGCATGAAGGCAGGAGAGAACATGGGGACTGAGCAGCGGTCCCTGCAGGATGCAGGAGACACTTGGGCCAGGAGGCGCTGGGGCAGCTGGGAAGTTGGCAGATGATTGGGTCTGACCTGCGGGTGTGGAAGGGTCCCTCTGGCTACCAGGAGAAAGGCTAGAAGGGAGAGCAGGGAGGAGGGGGTGCTCAGCCCCACAGAAGAGACGGACAGGGCCAGGGGGCTGCCCGGATGGGCGTCTGAGTGGACTGGAGGTGTGAGGGCAGAGGTATCCAGGTAGCTGGCACTGGCCCGGGCACATGGAGCTCTGTAGGCATGGCAGGCACTGAGGTTCAGGCATGGCATGTGGTCTGTCCGAGGTCGCCAGCCAGCCAGAGGTGGAGATCGGCCTGGCAGCTTGCGGCCCCTTCCCAACCCCTCCCCTCGGCTTTGCCCCAGAGGCCGGGGGCCAGCTGTTGCCCAGCTGCACAAAGCTGCTCTTGCTGAGGCCTGGAGGGAGGAGGGTCAAGGGTCAGCCTCGGGTCTTCTGAGCCACCCCGTCCCAGCTCTGGTCTCTCTCCCCACAGCTGATGAGAGGTTCAAAACCACAAACGAGTGGGTCCTGCTGAATGTCAACGTGACAGACTATTACCAGGTGAACTACGATGTAGACAACTGGAAGAAGATTCAGAATCAGCTGCAGACAGACCTGTCGGTGGGTATCTGCCACCCCTGACCCGGGCCCCTGCCCCAGGCCCAGCCCGAGGTCACGGCCCGAGCTCACACCCTGTGCTGCTCCTTCTAGGTCATCCCAGTCCTCAATCGGGCGCAAGTCATCCATGACGCCTTTGACCTGGCCAGGTGAGTGTCACCCTCCTCGGGCCCAGACGGGCTCTGCCGGGAAGGCCTTGCGCCGTGAGCAAGTGCGTGTCCGTGTCCGTAGCGAGAAACCCTGAGTCTGACCTGCAGGTGTGGCGGGTCCCCCCCGACTGTGAGCCAGGCACGCGTAGCAGCAGGCTCCCTGCGCTCTGGGCACCCCTCCTTCGGTCCCCACCCCTCAGGAGCTGGTTAGGGTTACAGCCCCATTTCCCACATAAGGAATCTGAGATTCAGTTTGAGTGCCTTGCCCGGGGCCACGTGACCCTGGGGCAGCCAGACTCAGGCCCCACCAGACCCACAATCACGCTGTGCTCCACGCTTTTCCTGAGAGCGAGGCGCTAACAGACTCTGGGAAGGACAGGAGGCACACAGCATGGATACGCAAACATTACCTCCTGGGCTGAGTGAGCTCTTTGGTATCAGTGGTGTCACCCATAGACATGGACATTTATGACCCAAATGTGCACAGAAAGCTGGAGGAGAAGGAGGGGAGGGGAGGAAAGTTCCAGATGGCCAAGCAAATCAGAGAAGAGGTTGGCTAAGGAAAGAACACAGGCTTTTTTGTTCTATTGAATCTGAGCTGTCTTTATGGGCTGTGTGGCCTTAGGCAAGTCACTTCACCTCTCTGAACCTCCGTTTTCCTCATCTTCATATTTCTTTTTGTTTGTTTGTTTGTTTGCTTTTTCTTTCTTTTTTGTTAATCCTCACTCGAGGATACTTTTCCATTGATTTTTTTTTAAATATATTTTTGCCCTGACTGGTTTGGCTCAGTGGATAGAGCGTCGGCCTGCGGACTGAAAGGTCCCAGGTTCGATTCCAGTCAAGGGCATGTACCTTGGTTGCAGGCACATCCTCAGTGGGGAGTGTGCAGGAGGCAGCTGATCGATGTTTCTCTCCCATCGATGTTTCTGACTCTCTATCCCTCTATCCCTCTCCCTTACTCTCTGTAAAAATAATCAATAAATTATATTAAAAAAAATATATATATATATATATATATTTATTGACTTCAGAGAGGAGGAAAAGAGAAAGAAACATCAGTGATGAGAGGGAATCATTGATTGGCTGCCTCTTGCACGTCCCCACACTGGGGATCAAGCCCACAACCCAGGCATGTGCCTTTGATTGGAATTGAACCCGGGACCCTTCAGTCCACAGACTAACGCTCTATCCAGTGAGCTAAACCAGCTAGGGATCCATTGATTTTTGGAGAGAGTGGAAAGGAGAGTGAGAGATAGAGAGAAACATTGATGTGAGAGAGACACATTGATTGATTGCCCCGATAGGGCCAGGGATCAAATCTGCAACTGAGCTACGTACCTTGACCAGAATCGAACCCAGTACACTTCAGTCCCAGGGCCAATGCTCTATCCACTGAGCCACACCAGCTAGGGCCTCGTCTTTGAAATGGGGACAGTCAGCAAGGGATTGTGACTGGCAATGGGTGAGGGCAGGGCCTGGCTGGCCCTGTTTGTGGAACCGCCCAGCACCCACAGTCCTCACCCCAGTGAACACTCCAGCTGGCTCAGTTGGGGCTCTGGGGACCTCAGGGTCCAGGAGGTGGCTGGGGTTCCTGGAGAGGAGTGACCGGGGGTGCTAACTTGAGCCCCTCTGTTTGACCCCCAGTGCCCGCCAGGTCCCCGTCACCCTGGCGCTGGACAACACCCTCTTCCTGATCAACGAGAAGGAGTACCTGCCCTGGCAGGCCGCTTTGAGCAGCCTGAGCTACTTCAAGCTCATGTTTGACGGCTCCGATGTCTACGGCCCCATGCAGGTACGGACGGACGGACGGACGGAGGGAGGGAGCAGCCAGGCTGGCGGGGCTGACATTCCACCATTAGGAAGTCCATGAACTATCACCCTGCGTGGTGAAACCCTCCAGGCTGACCCGGCCCTGGGCCTTTGTGAGCGCAGGCTTGGCAGGGTGGTGAGCGCAGGAGGGGTCGGGAGTGAGGGCCGCAGGCACTGAGGCGGCGCTGGGCAGGCTGGGAAGGGCAAGGGAAGGACCCAGACTTCCAGGGAAGTTGGCGGGTTTGGATGTTAGCACTTTCAGAAAAGGCTGCTGTGCTGGGGCTCAGGACGCCTGGCTTTTACCTGCCACGTGGTATGTGGCATTCACTTTGGTGCCATTATTTAAGCAGCATTCTCAGGGAGCCATACAGAATTGCTGTGCTTCTGTTTCCTTCTTTTTCCGTCTTATGCAAATGTATGCAAATGTACCAGAATATACAGAAGCTTTGCTTTTCTTCCCCTCCGCGCCCCTCCTCCCCCAGGCACCCCTGCTTTTTTCAACCCCCCTCGGCTCCTGGGCCGGGAAGCTCTCCTGGATTCTTGAGTCCTTGAGTTCTTCTTCGAGTTTTCTGTCTCATCTTCCAGGAGATTTTGTGTGTGTGTGTGTTTTTAAATATATGTTTTATTGATTTTTTTACAGAGAGGAAGGGAGAGGGATAGAGAGTCAGAAACATCGATGAGAGAGAAACATCGATCAGCTGCCTCCTACACACCTCCTACTGGGGATGTGCCCGCAACCAAGGTACATGCCCTTGACCGGAATCGAACCTGGGACCTTTCAGTCCACAGGCCGACACTCTATCCACTGAGCCAACTGGTCAGGGCAAGGAGTTTTGAGAAAGAGTTTGTAAGAGGTGGACGTCCCAGGGTAGAATGTCTGAAATGCCTTTATTCCACCTTCACACTGGAGTGAGCTTACCTGGGTTTAGAAGTTCCTACGTTGGAAATTATTCCTCGAAAACATCAGTTCTTGCTGCACTGATGTCTAGTCTCTGTTGAGAAACCCAGAGCCTGTCTCTCTCTCTTTTTAAAAAATATATATTTTTATGGATTTCCGAGAGGAAGGGAGACAGAGAGATAGAAGCATCAATGATGAGAGAGAACCATGGATCAGCTGCCTCCTGCACATCCCCCTCCTGGGGATCGAGCCTGAAACCCGGGCATGTGCCCTTGATTGGAATTGAACCGGGACCCTTCAGTCTGCAGGCTAACACGCTATCCACTGAGCCACACCGTCTAGGGCGAGCCTGTCTCTTCTGGTTCTTTGATCCTGGCCAGTTCCCCCTTCTGGAAGCTGTGGGCTCTGCACATTGGTGTGTTTCTCCTTCGAACTTCCTTCCTCTCCTTTTTTTTTCTCGGCGGACTGGTCCTCACGTCTTCTCCCCTCTCGTTCTGCCCGCCGGGACCTGCCCACCCGCTCCCCTCCACGGGTTGCGTTCAGTTCATTTCTTTGCTCGTGTCTGTAAACTTCCCAGGGCTGTCCCTGGCCCAGCGGCTGTGCCTCCATCCGGGCCAAAGGCAGTCATCACAGGCTTGCCCGAAACTTCCTTTTCTCCCGTTGACTGCTTTCCTCTGCATCTTCCGTGGCTTTTGGTCTCCCCTTTCGAGTTGCAGGCTGAGCCGCCGCTTCCTAAATTACCCACAATAAACCCGGAATATTTACAATCAGCCCGCGGGGGGCGAGGGGAACCAGCCCTATAAGAAGCAGCAGCAGCATAGCCAATGGACACAGACACTGGGGCGGTGGGGGCTTGTCCTGGGGGCAGGAGCGACCAGGGAGGGGGTGGTCAATCGGGGGAAAAGGAGACATAAGTAATACTTTAAACCAGGGGTCCTCAAACTTTTTAAACAGGGGGCCAGTTCGCTGTCCCTCAGACCGCTGGAAGGCCAGACTATAGTTAAAAAAAAACAAAACTATGAACAAATTCCTGTGCATACTGCACATATTTTAAGCAGGACAGGCAGCGGCGGCAAATGCCTGCTTTAAACAGTAATAAAAGGAAAGAAAAAGAAGTAGTGATGCCTTGAGTGTTAGGCGGGCTGAGGCTTTGCGGGGAAGCACCCCAGCTCCGTCACTGGATGCAGGTCGGGGTTGGGGCTGTGAGTGCCGTCCAGTCCTGGGAGGGCCCCGGCCTCTGGTCACTCTGCCTCTAGTCTTTAGCCCTCGGGGCTCTCGGCAGGCCAGGCTGGCGTCGAGCCTCTGAAGCTGTCCGTGTTCTCTTTTCCTCAGAAATACCTGAAGAAGCAGGTCACGCCCCTCTTCCTGCATTTTGCAAATGTCACCAATAACTGGACGCAGCGCCCCGAAAACCTGATGGACCAGTGAGTGTGACCTCTTCTGGGTCTGGAGATCATGGGGGGCCCCAGCTGGGGAGTCCAGAGCAACACCCAGGCAGTGTCCCCCCGGCTGGACTGGGAGCAGTGAACCCCCACGAGCAGAGGTCCTGCCGTCCCTGTGGGGCCTCTTTGCACAAAGGACCAAACTGAAACTCGGAGGTGCTCTCACCGACTTGGTCATCTGAAGCAGGGGATTTCCCAGGGGTGAGGACGACGGAGCCTCTAGGGCTAGGACGCTTGCATGCACAACTCCGGAGACCAGGTTCTGTGACGCAGGTCTAATTTTATTGAGGAAGTACAGCAGTATTTATAGCAGAGGTGGCCAATCATGGAACGTCTTATTAGGGAGCCAATGAGCATAAAGGTTGGGGTACTGTGTACGTGGCTGTAGGAGGGGCTCAGGCGGGCGTTGCCATCTTCCTGGTGTGCCAGAAAGATCTGAACTGCTGGAGCGCGCTCACAGCATTGCATCAGCCACTGCACCGAGATAAACCTCCCATGCTCTACCTACAGTCATCGAGATCCTAGATGGGCAAGCTGGGGCTGGACCCTGTGTTGGCCCCTGTGGGTCCCCAGGCTGCCCCAGGCATAGAGCAAAGGGGGGACCCAGAGGACATGGCGGGCTGCAGCCTTAGCGCCCCGGCCTGGCCGCCCCTCCTGGAGCCGTGTGTCAGCTGGGAAGTCCTGGCCAGGCATCTGACCAAGTGTCCCCTGGGGCAGGTACAACGAGGCCAATGCCATCAGCACCGCCTGCTCCAGTGGCGTTCCGGAATGCAAGACACTGGTTTCGAACCTTTTCTCCCAGTGGATGACTGACCCCAATAACAATCCGTGAGTGTCCCCTGCTCCTCCCCCATTTTCATCCGTCCCTCAAGCCCATTGCCCTGTCTTCATCAGACCTAGGTCCCACCCTCCCTGCTGCTGCTCACTGCTGACCCCCCCCACCCCGTCCCCCACGCCAGGATCCACCCCAACCTGCGGTCCACCATCTACTGCAACGCCATCGCCCAGGGCGGCGAGGCAGAGTGGGACTTTGCCTGGAACCAGTTCCTAAACGCCACCCTGGTCAACGAAGCTGACAAGCTCCGCGCAGCCCTGGCCTGCAGCAAGGAGGTCTGGATCCTGAACAGGTGAGGGCCTGCGGGCATGGTGGGCAAGTTCCCTTCCCCACCGGGATCCAGGGTGGAAGGGAAAGAACCAGCCTCGCAGGGGCCTCCACGCCCACCAAACTGCACAGTGGGCCAGGATGTTCCCATTTCACGGATGGGAACACTGAGGCTTGGAAAAGCCAAGCAGACTTGCCCAAGGTCAAGAAGCTTCAAGGAGTGACAGAGTCAAGATTCGACTCTGCGGCTCATGTCCTATGCTTTTTCCTTCTTTAGGTATTTCATTCTTCTTGTGTTTTTTTATTTTTATGTCAGAGAGGAAGGAAGAAGGAGAGAGAGAAACATCAATGATGAGAGAGAATCACTGATTGGCTGCCTCCTGCGTGCCCCCCACTGGGGATTGAGCTTGCAACGCAGGCATGTGCTCTTGACCAGAATCGGACCCAGAGCCCTTCAGCCCGCAGGCCGATGCTCTATCCACTGAGCAAAAACCAGCCCAGGGCTCCTGTCCTGTGCTTTTAACTGCTGCAGCCTCTTAGCCTTTACTTGGTAGTGACTCAGTTTCCCTCTCTGTGAAGGGCTGTGGCACAGCTGCACCTCAGTCCTTCTGGATGTCCAAGCCCTTGAGGGGAGCCCCTGGCTCCCACTGTGTGCCTCAGACGCCATCTCCTAGACGCCAGTAAAGCAGGACCACCCTCAGTCAAAGACGGGAGCAGCCACCCTGCGTGTTACAGGGTTCGCAACTCTCGTTCTTTTACTCCCTGTCAGATATCTGTCCAATACCAGGTCCATGTCAGGCATGGCGCCTGGCCTAGCCAGTGACCCTGCACAGGGGCCTCAGTGTCCCAGCTGCAAGAGGGAGGCAGGAACAAGGGGTCTTGGTCCTTGGCATGCGGAGGAGATGGCAAAGGATGGGGGACAGCTGTGGGGGGAGGGCAGGCTCCTGTGCCAGCCTGGCTCTCTGTCGAGTCATCTGACTGCAGCCCTTGGACGCGGTCACTAAACGCAGATCCTGCCCTCCCAGGTACCTGAATTACACCCTGAACCCCGAACTCATCCGGAAGCAGGACGCCACCTCCACCATCAGCAGCATCGCCAGCAACGTCGTCGGGAAAACCCTGGCCTGGGACTTTGTCCAGATCAACTGGAAGAAGCTCTTCAATGAGTGAGTCGGCCGACAGCATGTCCGGGGGTGCCCTGAGGGTGGTCTCTGTGCACAGAACACCGTGGGGCTGGGAGAGAGGGGTGAGCAGAGGAGTGGGGGCAGGGATCTAAAGAGCCGATGGGGGATGGGTTGTCCCTGGGCCGTTTCATCTCATTACAAGATGGACCAATCACAGGGCGGTTGCTTGTGAGGATACAGTGTCACCTGTCAGTCACTAAGTGCTAGTTCCCGCCCTCCTCACGGTTCATCTATCTCCCTGACCTGCAGTTACGGTGGCGGCTCCTTCTCCTTCTCCAACCTCATCCAGGCTGTGACTCGAAGGTTCTCCACTGAGCACGAGCTGCAGCAGGTAAGCAGCCCTGGGCCCCAGGGACCATCCCAGGTCACAGGGCGTGTGGGCTCCTTGTAATCAGGCCTCCCTCATTGAGAGGGTAAGCTGGGTGTCCAGACTTTTTCAATGGTGACAGTTCAAACCAAAAAGGTCTCTTGGAATTTTTGTAAAAGGAAAGAGGATAAAATCACGAACCTTCATATACCCATCACTCAGATAGAACACTTACCAGCATTTTCCTGATGCTTTACGTTTTTAGGCAAATCACTGCTGTTATGTAATTTCACCTTTAAATACTTTAGTCATGTCTAAAGCAAAGGAATTTTAAAACTATTATGTGACTGTTATTAGCAAACCCAAGAAAGTGAATGACCATCTTATACCCAGGCCATTTTCAAATTTTCTAAGTTTTTTTTTAAATTCTTTTTGTCATTAATTATGTTTGAATTTAGAAGCCAGACAAAGGGAACTCATTGCATTGGGTTGCTTTGCCTTTTTTAAAACTGAGATATAAAAAATTTTTAAGACATAATTCTTATATTATAAAATTCACCATTTTCAGTGGTTTTTACTATATTTACAAAGTTGTGCAACCATCACCACCCTCTAATTCTAGAGCATTTTTATTACTCCTAAAAGGAACCCCACACCCATTAGCTGTCACTCGTCACTCCTGTCTCCTGCCCCAGACAATCACTAACCTACTTCCTGTCTCTATGGATTTGCCTCTTTGGACATTTCATTCAATGGACCTTTTGTGTCTGGCTTCTTTCACTTAGCGTAATGTTCTCAAGGTCCATCCCTGGCATAGTGCGCATCACTCCTTGTTCTGGCTGAGTCCTGTTCCATTATATGGGTGTGCCACTTCTGCTAATCCATTGAGCTGATAAACATTAGGGTTGTTTCTACCTTTTGGTTATGAATAACACTGTTATGAACATTCATGTACAAATTTTTGCCTTCATTTCTCTTGGGTATGCAAGGAATAGAATTCTGAGGAATGGAATTGCTGGGTCATTTGGTAACTCTATGTTTAACTTTTTGGTAAACTGCCAAAATGTTTTCCAAAGAAACTGTACCAATTTACATCCCTGCCAGCAATGTATAACAGGACCAATTTCTTTCCTTTTTAAAAAAATATTTTTATTGATTCCATTGAGGAAGGGAGTGGGGGAGAGAGATAGAAACATCAATGATGAGAGAATTACTCATCGGCTGCCTCCTGCAACGCCCCAAGCCATGCCAGCCCAGTGGTGGTGTCTTTTGATGCATAAATTTTTTTCTTTTGATGAAGGCCAATTTTCTTTTTTGTTGTTATTGTTGCTTGTGCTTTTGGTGTCATATCTAAGAAACAGTTGCCTGATCCAAAGTCACAAAGATTTACACCTGTGCTTTTTACTAACAGTCTTATCATTTTAAGTCTTGCATTTAGGGCTTTTTAAAAATTTCCCATAATTTTGTATATGGTGTAAGGTAGGGGTCCAGCTTCATTCCTTTGCATGTGGCTATCCAGTTGTCGCCGCCCCTGCTTATTGAAAAGACTGTTCTTGCCCTCGCTGGTTTGGCTCAATGGATAGAGTGTCGGCCTGCGGACTGAGGGGTCCCGGGTTTGATTCTGGCCAAGGGCACATGCCTGGGTTGCGGGCTCGATGCCCAGTGGGGGCGAGCAGGAGGCAGCCAATCAATTATTCTCTCTCATAATTGATGTTTTTCCCCCGCTCCTTTCCTCTCTAAAATCAATAAAATATATTTTTTTAAAAAGACTATTTTTTCCCCCATCAAATGGTCTTGGCACCCTTGCTGAGTATCAGCTGACTGTAAATGTGAGGGCTTCTATCTGGACTCCCAGTTCCATTTCATTCACCTATCTGTGCAGCCTTATGCCAGTATCACTCTTTTTTAAAAAATATGTTTTTATTGATTTCAGAGAGGGAGAGAGAGAGAAACATCGTTGAAAGAGAATCACTGATCGGCTGTCTCCTGCACGCCCCCTACCGGGGATCGAGCCCACAACCTGGGCATGTGCCCCCTACTGGAATCAAACCCAGGACCCTTCAGTCTGCAGGCCAACTCTCTATCCACTGAGCCAGACCAGCTAGGGCCTACTCTGTCTTGATTACTGTAGCTTTGCAGTGAGCTTTAACAACAGGAATATGAATAACACAACTTTGTCCTTTTGCAAGATTATTTGGCTCTTCTGGGTCCCTTGAATTTCTTTAAGAGTTTTAGGATCGGATAGAATAGAATCAGAGGCATAGAAAGGGAGTGGACTGTCAATTTTCTGGGGTTAAGGGTGTTGGGGAAGTGTGAAGAGACTGGACAATAATTGTACACCTATGGATGAGGACAGTGGGGGGGCAAGGACAGAGGTTGGGGTGGGAAATGGGAGGAGGGGAGCTATGGGGGATAAAAGAGGAACAACTGTAATAATCTGAACAATAAAGATTTAAAAAAAAAAAAAAGAGTTTTAGGATCGGATACTAATTTCTGCACAAAAGGGCCATTGGAATTTTGATAGCATAGACTCTGAAGATTTGTTTGGGGAGTACTGCTATGTTAATAAAATTACAGCTTCCAATCCAGTAACATTTATTTGGGTCTCTCTTCCTTTTATTAAATGTTTCATAGTTTTCAGCATACCAGCCAGTCTTGGACTTCTCTCGTCAAATTTATTTCCAAGTATTTTATTCTTTTTGATGCTATTGTAAATGAAGCTGCTCTCTTAATTTCGTTTTCAGATTTTTGATGGCTACTATGTAGAAATACAATTGATTTTTCACAGATTGCTCTTGTCTCCTGCAACCTTGCTGGACTCATTAGTTGAAATAGCTTTTTTTTTTGTAGATGTCGGTGGGTTTTCTGTGTACAGATCATGTCATCTCCAAGCAGAGATAGTCTTACTTCTTCCTTTCCTGTCTAATTGCTCTAGACACAACGTCCAGTACTAATGCATGTTTTAATCTGTGACATCTTTTTTTTTTAAAAAAAAAACAACAAACAAACCACTTATTGGTCGAAGCAACTGGGTCGTTTGTATTATGGAAATGGCCACCTTTTTAATTTAGCTGCTCGGTTGCCATGGCGTGTGCTGCATTTGCCACTCTCTCCTCCCTTGATGGGATTGAGACTGCAATTCAATTAAAAACCGACAGCCCATGCAGCAAAGCATCACACGCTGAAGGCTAATCTAGGAGCCAGATTGAGCCCCAGGGGCTGGCATCTCTTAGCTCTGCTCCAGATAAGGACTCGGCCCCAGGGGGGTGGGAGGACCAGGATGGGGCCCCTCTGCTCAGAGCTTCGTGAGACCAGCCTGGGCTGAGAGCTGCTCCCTTTCCCCGACAGCTGGAGCAGTTCAAGATTAACAACATGGACACGGGCTTCGGCTCAGCCACGCGGGCCCTGGAGCAGGCCCTGGAGAAGACCAAAGCCAACATCAAGTGGGTGAAGGAGAACAAGGTGGCGGTGCACACGTGGTTCCAAGCCAACAGCAACAGCAACTAGTCCCCGGCCTGTGCCGCCGCCTGGCCCCCGTGTGAGGTGCCCACAGGCATCTGTCCCAGTGACCCACCCACCGCAGGACCCCCGTTCCCGGACCCTGAGGCCCCAGCGTCCTCCCTCAGGGACTCCATCCTAGCCCACGTTCTCTCCACTCTGCCCGTGGGGCCAGTCCAGCTCCTGGCGGCCCCACTGTTCAGCACCGTCCAGCCCCTCGTGCCAACCGCACCCCAGGCCTGGCATGGCTCCTGTCGCCCAGACCCCTGGGGTGATCTCAGGGAAGCCCAGCTCCAGGGCCAGAGCAGCAAAGCCCTAGTGGACTTGGGTCGGCCTTGGGGAGCTGCCTGCACCCTCTCTCACCTTCCCATGAAGACCCTGAGCCTGGGGACTCCACAGGACAGCAGATCTGTATATTTTTTTTTCTAAGAGAAAATATAGATAAAAGATTTCTAGATGAGCTTCCAGACTCGTGACTGACCCAGGACAGGAGGGGTCCGCACAGCAGCTGGGGAGCCTGGGCTGGGGGGAAGCGGTGTGTGGGGAGCCCTGGGGGGTCTGGGACACCCGGGGGTGGGGGGGAGGGGTGCTGGGCCTTCCTGCAGAATACTTGTGTGTGCTGTCTGTTGCGTTTTCCTTTCATCTGAGTGTTGTGGGTGCTGGGGAGCCCTGGGGAGCGGAGGGCAGGCCCAGGCATGGTGTTCCCTGGCGGGCGGGGTGGGGAGAGCGGGGCCTGGTGCCAGCCAGAGCGGCGCCTGCCAGCATCCTCCTCTTGCACCGCAGCCGCACACCTGGGACAGCGAGGGGAAGGGCAGGTCCTGCCGTCTCCCCAGGGTCCATGGTGGGTGGGTGTGATGTTAGTTCGTGACTTCGTTATGGAGAGTGGCATGCTGAAAACGGCAGGTACCCCCTGTCCCCTGGGGGGGGTTGGTGGCCAGGGCCAACACTGAGGGGAAGGCCTGGGACCTATGGACTCCCCGGCCCGCCCGCATAGGACTTGCTGGGAGTTTCTTGGCAAATAGAGCTAGGTCAGTGGTTCCTAGTGTGGGGCACACGCCCCACAGGGGGGCAGTTTGATGTTTAAGGGATGGGGGGCAGTTTGAGAATGAATTAGTAACAGTGAATTTTTTGCATTTCTTCTGGTTCTCAGGGCCTCATATATTGTGGCATATTTATGCATTTCTGTTCTCTATTCTATGTTTTGAAACTTTATTTGCTATTTCTTCATATCACTTCATGTTATTATTTTTTAAACAATTTCTTAGTGATTTCCTCCTCAATCCTTCCACTGTCCTTTTGTTCTTTCATTTTTCTCTCACAGATGCCATGTTCTTTGGAAGCTTGTTGAGACCAAGTTCATGGCCTCTGAGGCTTCCTCCACGTGAATAGGAGCTGACTTTTTTTTTTAAATATATATTTTACTGATTTTTTACAGGGAGGAAAGGAGAGGGATAGAGAGTCAGAAACATCAGTGAGAGAGAAGCATCAATCAGCTGCCTCCTGCACACCCACCACTGGGGATGTGCCCGCAACCAAGGTACATGCCCTTGACCAGAATCGAACCTGGGACCCTTCAGTCCGCAGGCCGACGCTCTATCCACTGAGCCACACCAGCCAGGGCTGGAGCTCACTTTCTGAATAGTAAAAATTATAGGTCGCAGCGGGGAGGAGGGTCATCAGGATGTCAGAGATGCTTAGGTGGGGCGTGGCCAAAGAAAGTTGGGGACCACTGAGCTAGGTGCTAGGAAGCTCCCCTGGGCCTCAGCCCCACAAGGCCTAGCCGAGCATGCGGGGCTGGTGGGAGGCAGAGAGGGAGTCACAGACTGAAGGCCTGCAGGGCCCCAGCCTGGTTTCAGATATGTCAGCCACTGTGTCCTGGACAAGTGACCAAAACCCACCCAAGACTTTGGTTTCCTCATCTGCGCAACGAAGAAGAATGACCCTAGGGTCGGTGTGTGGATGGAAGGAGTCTGCGCACTGACCACTGGGCTGACAGGTAAGAGGAAGTGGCTGTTACGATGGTCCTAGCGCTGTCTCTGGCTTCAAGGCCCTTCCCCTCACAGGCTCCCCTGTGCCCCACTGGTGCCTGCACATCAAAGGGTGGGGCAGGGGCGGGTGGGGTCCCTCCACTAACCAGGTCCCCTCTGGGCCAGCCCTTCCTGTCGCCAGCGCCCAGCAGCAGCGGCTGGCACTTAACCTTCAGGGACCAGACCTCAGGGCCCCTGGGGGGTCCCCATTGGGGGAGGGGTTAGCCAGGCCATCTCGTGCCCCTGGGGGAGAGCTGGCCCCCAGGGAGAAGAGTCAGCAAGGATCCCAGTCTCTGTGCCTGGCACTGGGCTCAGCGCTTATGCGCATTATCTCATCTCGCCCCCAGCAATCCCAGGAGGAGGTAAGCACAGTCCTTATCTAGGTTTTGCTGATAAGGAAAGAGGCTCAGGGAGGTTAAGTCACAACTCAGTGGAGCTGGAAGGAGGCCCGAGACTGGCTCCCCTGTCCCTGAGCGAGTGGCGTGGCGCTGAGGCAGGGTCTGTGACAGCCACACCTCACACGCTCAGCCAGGACCACCTGACAGCTCACGTCGCTGGCATTCACAGGCCCTGTGTGGCTGGAGGAAAGCAGTTCCTGGGCTGCAGCAAGGACAGAGCGAGACACAGCGGGAGCCCATTAGAACCCAGACTGCTCACTCCCTGTCTGTCTAAGGCTCGAGGCCCTGGGGGGGGGAAAGGCAGGATCTGAGGATCCTGCAGGAAGCAGCCGGGGTACAATTTCCCCTCCCGCCTCCCCACCATCCAGGAGGCAGGTCCTTCTCTATGCTGTGGGGTCATTGAAAGGCCTCGATGAGGCACTCAGCCAACGCCCAGCCGCACAGATGCTGACTGGGATCCCCAGGAAGGCGCAGGTAGACCAGTCACCCCAGGCTGGCCACGGGCATGGGCACCTCTCCTCCCATGCCAGTCGCTTAGCAGAGGCGCAGCCAAGAGCAGCAGGCCTGGGATGGAGCCATGGACGGGACAGATGGGGGCCAAGGGCTGCTCTTTCCTCCCAGAGGCTGAGGACAGCGGTGGGATTAGCCCAGTCCCCCTGGGTCCTGCGCCCCGACCCCAGCAGCATCTAGGAGCCTCTCAGGCAACTCCAGCCAGGGTGATGGCGGCCTCTTGCCTCTGTCTTGGCACCTCCTAGAGGAACCCATCTTGAGGGGGCCTGGGAAAGCAGAGCTGCCAAGTTCTAGAAGACACGCCACTCTGGGTGCTGCTGGTAAAGGCCAGGACTCTCTTGGGCTCCATGCCAGCCCTGGCAGGACTTCAGAGCTGGGGGGAGGGGAGGCGTGGCATTGGGCCAGGGATACCTACCTCTCTCTGTCCCTTTAAGATGAACCCCAGATGGGTGGGAGCTAAAGGAAGGAGACGGGCAGGTGTTCAGTTCTGCCCTTTGGTGCAGATGCCCTGAGACTAGAGCCAAGACCTTGCGTTTGCTTGGGAAGGAGAGAACACTGGGTGGGGAGTCAGGGCCTTGGCATCCACACACAGCTTGGGGTTCCGAGAGCCCGTAAAGAGGTAATTAAGGTCAGATGAGTAGGCCCGAATCCCCTGTGACTGGGGACCTTAGAGGAAGAGGAGATTAAGACAGACACACAGACCAAGGGGTGACCGTGTGAGGACACGGAAGAAGGTGGCCGCCTGCAAGCCAAGGAGGGAGGCCTCAAAGAAACCAAACCTGCTGACACGTTGATCTTGGACTTCTAGTCTCTACAACTGTGAGAAAACAAATCTTGGTTTAGCTACTCGATTTGTGGTATTCTATTAGGGCGACCTGAGCCCACTAATATACTAGCTGAGTCCCTGGGGGCCAGTCACAGGCATCCTTTGAAAACAATTTCATATCGTTGTGAACGATACCCCAGGACTGTACCCCAGGGAAATGCAAAGGGGCACCGGTCTGGGGCAGGTGAACAGGCCCACATGGCAACCCGGTCCGCCACCTTGCACAGCAGGCCAGGCAGAGGGAGACCTTGTGCAATAAACATGGTCAGATCGGCAAGCGAGGGCCCACATCCACATTGGTAGGGCATGACTTGTTCCCCACTGGAGGGGAACATTTCCCCTTCCCCAGAGGCCATAGACACTCAAGTTGATAAACACAGAACAAAGCAATTTTTTAAAAAATTTATTCACATTTTAATCCTCACTCGAGGATATTTTCTCCATTGACTTTTTTTTTTTTTTTTTTAGAGAGAGAAATGTTGACGTGAGAGAAAGATATAGAATGGTTGCCTCCTGCATGCGTGCTGATCAGGGCCAGAGAGGAGCCTGGAAGCGAGATATGTGCCCTTGACCGGAATCGAACCCGGAACCCTTTGGTCCACAGGGTGACGCTCTATGCACTGAGCCAAACCGGCCAGGGCTGTGTTGTGTTTCTTTAAATGCAAAGTACATAGGGGTCTGCCCTCAGCCCACCCCACTCCCCCAATCCATCCCCCCATCAGTCCTGCCAACTTGGTGGTCAAGCAGCCCCCGTGTTTCTGCAGAACAGGCTGTGCTCTTCAGGGCACCGGTCATTTTGGGGGGTGCCTAGGAGCAGAGGGCACGGCCCCCGCCCCCACGCCAGCCAGGGAGGCCACCAAACACTGCTTCCACGAAAGACATCACTTGGAAAAGGGATCCTTTGGCTAAAGGGAAGTCTGAAAACCACTGACCTCGCAAATGAGGGCGCCCACGCTACAGGCCTGACTCCCAGCTGAAAGGGGCACAGGCAAGGCCATTAGGAGAAGATGCTCAGGTGGCCTTCCTCCATGTCTTCTTGCCAGAGTTCAGGGCAGCCATTGAGCTGCAGGCCTGAGCCCTGGAGAGGAGTTTCATCACTGAAATGGAAGGTGGGGCCTGGCGCCTGGTGCTCCGAGCTGGGGAGCACCCCTGCCCTGTGGCTCCAGTATCCCCACTGGGTCTGAGGCTGCAGTCTCTGGCATGCTGGGCCGGGCAGCAGGGGTGGGGATTCTGGCAGCAGATAGGACTCCGGAGACACACAGATACCCTGCACGAGAGACAAGAGAAGCTGGTTAGTGGGCTACTGCCTGATGCCCTGAGATCTCGAACCTGGATGCTCCTCAGAGTGTAGCAGGCAGCTGCCGATCAGCCCTGGCATCCTGAATGCAGGGAAGCAAAGTGGTTAAGAGTGTCCGCTCTGTAGGCACACGGCCAGGGTTCGGATCCCAGCTCTGCTATTCACCAGCTCCAAGAACGCAGATAACCTCTTCTAGTCTCAGTTTTCCCATCTGTATATTGGGATGACGATGACACCTACTTCATAGGGCTGATGCAGGGCAGAATGAGTCAACTCGTGCACGGTAATACATTTTGGTTATTAACATGCTATTTTCTGGACCATGATTCATGGGCCTCGTGAATGAATGAAGCTTGAAGGAAACATAAAAGTCACCATCCATCAGGAAGCCCCTAAACCTGGAGCTGCGGGGCTTCCCTCCGTACTCCCAGCCCTGAATGGAGCTCTTTGGTACGGGGCTCTGCCACCTCCAGAGGCCAGGGTGGAAGGAGCAAGTCTGAAGGCTCTTCCCCCTTCCACAGGGTGTGAGGACTTGTAGGTGTTGGTGTCCTTAACTGCGAGGGTCCCACCTCTTTCCCCAAGGGGTCAGCGCCCTCTCCATCTCCCCTTCAGCATCTCTCCACCCTTCACCTGGGTGGGACTGGATAATCGGGATCTAAAAAGTATGGAATCTACTGCAGACCTAGAGCCTACCCACTCCGTCCATTTCTAAGTGCAGCCTGGGCATGGTACCTGGTGCACTGCGGCGGGCTCCGGGGCGGCGGGGGGCGGCGCCCAGGGCGTGGCCGGGGTCCCGGGCTCTCCGGGCGTCTGCGTTCCGGAACCGGCTTCGGGCGGCGTCCAAAGGACCGCATCGGGGGCCCTACGTTGGGACACTGGCGGATGCGACTGCGGTCCGGAACAGTAAGAGGGTGAGACCCAAGGACCCACGTCGGGGACCCTGCTCCCCAAGCATTCGGGCGCTCCTGGGACTCCTAGACAGCCAGGCGGGGACCCCCAAGACCCCGCCGCGGGCGCAGCGGAGCCCAAGACCTGGCCGCGCGCCTGCACCTGCGCGGGGCCGCCGTCGGGGCAGAGCGGGCAGCCCCGAGGGGGCGTCTGGTCGCCGCGTCGCGGGCGCCGGCGCCGCAGGCTGTCCTCGCTGAGGCCCAGCACGGCCGACAGGTGGCCGATGTAGCGGATGGCCAGGCGCAGCGTCTCGATCTTGGTGAGGCTCTGGCCGGCGGGCGCCACGGACGGCGGCAGGAAGCGGCGCAGCTCGTGCAGCGCGCGGGCGAGCGTGCGCATGCGCAGCTTCTCGCGCTCGCTGGCGCTCTGCCGCTGCCCGCCGGCCGGGGCGGGGCGCGCGCGTCCGGGCGCCGTCGGGGCGGCCGGTGGGGTCCGTGCGCCGCGGGCAGGGGGCGCGGGCTGCGAGGGGCCGCGGGCGCCGCCGTCGCAGGGGCACGAGCCCGACGAGTCCGAGGAGGAGGAGGCCGGGGACGTGGCGTCCGGGTGCCCGGCCCAACCCCAGCCCTGCGGTAAGATCCAGGGGTCGAGGGTCTGCAGAGGCGGGGACTGGGCCATGGCCGGGGCCGCGGGCTCCGCGAGGCTGGGCCGGCCACCTCCGGGGCCCGAGCTTTTTATTCCGGGACGAAGGTGCGAGGTGGCCTCCCGCCAGGTTGCAGGGAGGTGTCAAAACCCACAACAGAGCCCGGGGAAGGTCTGGGCAGGGGGGCCTGGGAAAGCGGGGCCCATTTGCGAAGGTGTGGATTCTGACCCCTCGGGGGCTCTAATGGAGGCCCCTGCAGCCCGGGGAGTGTGTGAGGAACAATTCGCATCTGGATGGAGCGGCTCCTCTGCTCGCCGGGTTCCCCCCACCCCGCCCCGTCCACTCCGCCGGGCCGGCCGCGCATGCTGAGTGCCCAGGAGCCGGGCAGCGGCGGGCAGTGCCATCGCCTCTGTCTCCCGGCGCCCAGGCTGCCTCTCCAGCGACTCATGGACCCCTGCGCCTCCCCCGCTACCACCAGTCCCCGGTGGGGAGCGCGCTGTGCCCAGTGACTTACACCCGGTGCCTGCAAAGGTGCCCAGGGCCAGCCCCGAGGGACCTGCCCGCAGCGATGGGGGAAAAGGGGGAACGTGCAGGTGGGCCCTTCCCGGCTTCTTTGGAGCCTGCACTTGCTGATTTGCTGAGTGCCACGAGAAAGGCTTCTCACTGCCCACAGCTCATTTCTTTTCTTTTTTTTTTAATACTTTATTGATTTTTTTATTTTTGATTTTTTTTTACAGAGAGGAAGGAAGAGGATAGAAAGTTAGAAACATCGATGGGAGAGAGACATCGATCAGCTGCCTCCTGCACACCCCCTGCTAGGGATGTGCCCGCAACCCAGGTACACGCCCTTGACCGGAATCGAACCTGCGACCCTCCAGTCCACACCAACGCTCTATCCACTGAGCCAAACCAGTTAGTGCCATAGCTCATTTCTAGGGCCCACAGCAGAGCCTTAGCCTGTTTGGCTCAGTGGATAGAGCCTCCGCCTGTAGACTTGAAGGATCCAGGGTTCGATTCCCGTCAAGGGCACATGCCCGGGTTGCGGGCTTGATCCCCAGTGGGGGGTGTGCAGGAGGCAGCCGATCCATGATTCTCCCTCATCATTGATGTTTCTCTCTCCCTCTCCATCTCCCTCTCCCTTCCTCTTTGAAATCGATTTTTAAAAAAAAAGAAAAGAAAAACAACAGGAACCTGGAGAAGGGGAATGAATGGGGTGCAGTGGGCGAGGAAATGAGGGCAGGCGGGCCTCCCAGGCCTGCCCAGTCAGACCCTCTTCATTTGCTGTGTGACTTTGGACAAACGACTTCACTCCTCTGAGGCTCAAGTGTCCTCTTTCTCAGCAATAATGCCACATCCCAGCCGGGAAGGTTGCCGGGACGAAGCGGAACCATCCCCAGAACCACTTAGTGTGCACTTGGCACTCGGGCTTAAGTGTTTGGGGTGCTGTCGTTTTATAAAGAAGGTACTTACATTTCAAAATGCTCGTGGGCATTATTCACTTAATTCCCACTTATTTAGCAACTGGTAAAGGTCCAGCACGCCAGAGTGAACAAGCTGAGCATGTTCTCTGCCCACATGAGAGTTTATTTTTTTAATTATATTTTTATTGATTTCAGAGAGGGAGAGAGAGAGAGAAACATCAATGATGAGGGAATCATTGATTGGCTGCCTCCTGCACGCCCCCCCCACTGGGGATCGAGCCGGTAACCCTGGCATGTGCCCTTGACCGGAATTGAACCCGGGACCCTTCAGTCTGCAGGCTGATGCCCTATCCACTGAGCCACACCAGCCAGGGCTCCTCATGAGATTTTAGTTTTGTGGGAGAGGCTATTATATAATTAGGAGGACCACCACTAACTAGCTGTGTGCCCTTGGGCAAAGCCCTTAACATGTCTGAGCCTTCTGCTCTGTAAAACAGGAATAATAATTATCTATCTTCTCACAGCCCTGCTACAGACTCATACTATAAACTGGAACACAGTACAGTTTATAAAGGAAAACCTCTCACCCCTCAGCAATAATTACAGTTTAAAGGAGGTGTCCGTGTCCTTTGCGATTTTTAAAAAAATGTATATTTTTAGATGAGCAAGAATAGATCCAGAGAAGATGGTAGGGGGAGAGGGAGTTAGAGAACAACCAAAGGACTTATATGCATGCATATTAGCATAAGCAATGGACACAAACACTGGGGCGGTGGGGGCTTGCCCAGGCTGGGCATGGCTGGCGGGGGGGGGGGTGGAAAGGGAGGGTGTCAATTAGGGAAAAAGGAGACATGCCTATGTAAAACTTTAGACCAAGAAATGAGAAAAAAAATATATATATATATATATATACTTTTATTGGTTTCAGAGAGGAAGGGAGAGAGAGAGAAGCATCAATGATGAGAGAGAGTCATTGATCATCTGCCTCCTGCACACCCCACACTGGGGATGGAGACGGAAACCCAGGCATGTGCCCTGACCTAGAATGGAACCGTGACCTCCTGGTTCATAGCTTGACGTTCAACCACTGAGCCACGCTGGCCGGGCGTCATTTGTGCTCTTTTTGATAAAGGGCTGACTTGGAGACTGTTGCTCTGGTCACAGAGGTGGAGGGGGTCACAGCTGGGCCATGACCCGTGCCTGGTTCCTAGGGTAGGGAGAGAGGCAGACAGAGGGCCTTCTGGATGTGGGGACAGCATAAGCAAAGGCCAGGCAGTGGGACTTCCCAAGGTGCTCCCTGGGAGTCAGGAAGTAAATGGCTTGCCCTGGCCGGTTTGGCTCAGTGGATAGAGCGTCGGCCTGGGGACTGGAGGGTCCTGAGTTCATTTCCTGTCAAGGGCACATGCCCGGGTCACAGGCTCGATCCCCAGGAGGCAGCCGATCAGTGATTCTCTGTCATCGTTGATGTTTCTATCTCTCCCTTCCTCTCTGAAATCAATAGAAATAGATTTCAAAATAAAATAAGTAAGTGGCTTTCTAGTATTTTGTGGTTACTTTAAAAAAAAATTAACTTTTGTCCTGACCGGTTTGGCTCAGCGGATAAAGCGTCGGCCTGCGGACTGAAGGGTCCCAGGTTCGATTCCGGTCAAGGGCATGTACCTTGGTTGCGGGCACATCCCCAGTGGGGAACGTGCAGGAGGCAGCTGATCGATGTTTCTGACTCTCTATCCCTCTCTCTTCCTCTCTGTGAAAAATCAATAAAATATATTTTTAAAAAAAATTAACTTTTGGTTACACAAATTACATTCTCTTTGTAAGAAACGGAAACATGAGAGAGAGAGAGAGCTGGAGCCCCCATGACCCCCTCCTCCCCTGAACGGGAACACCTGTTGGTAAAGGGTTGTCAGGTGTCCTTCCAGACACGGTCCATGCATTCACATCCGTCAGCATGCTTGAATGTCCTTACAAGTCACATGTAGTATGAAGGCGGTAACATGGCCCGTTGCACATGGCAGCCTGTAACTTGTTCTTTTCTCATTGGGCAGCGAATATTAATAGGATTTCATGTGAGGACATGTAGCTCCCTTGCAGTTGATTTCGGTGTTCATCCATTTCCATCAGAGAAGATAATTTTTTAAAATATATATATATATTTTTTATTGATTTCAGAGAGGAAGGGAGAGGAAAAGAGAGATGGAAACATCAATGATGAGAGACAATCATGGATCGGCTGCCTCCTGCACGCCCCACACAGGGGATCGAGCCCACAACCCGGGCACGTGCCCTTGACCGGAATTGAACGGTGACCTCCTGGTTCATGGGTCAACCCTCAGCCACTGAGCCACTGAGGTTGGTCCTCCTCAGAACTTCTTTTCAAATATGTTGGAGAAAAGATGCTCATGTTAGTTAGCACTGTAACATGATGAAGTAGGAACTGGCCTGGAGTAACATAGATCAAGGCAGCTGCTGTTCGGTTTACTGTACCTGCTGTGAACGAGGAGAGGAAAACTTCATCCATAACACAAAAAGAAGATGAAATCGGCCCTGGCCGGTGTGGCTCAGTGGATAGAGCGTCGGCCTGCGGACTGAAAGGTCCCAGGTTCGATTCTGGTCAAGGGCATGTACCTTAGTTGCAGGCACATCCCCAGTGGGGGGTGTGCAGGAGGCAGCTGATCGATGTTTCTCTCTCATCGATGTTTCTAACTCTCTATCCCTCTCCATTCCTCTCTGTAAAAAAATCAATAAAATGTATTAAATGAAAAGAAGATGGAATCGGTTAGCCATGCCTGATTTTAATTAAACAGGCTTTCTTTGGAACGAAGCAGTTAGTTACGCAACATTTCGTGACTTAAAAGGGTTTAAACCCAGGTTAAAAAAATACCGAAGTACTTTTTCCTTGAGGGCAGAGTAGACTTAGAAAACATTCGGTCCTGCGCTTCTGTTTTTGTTTTTTTAATCTTTACCCAATGTTATGTTTTCATTGATTTTTACAGAGAGAAGAAGGGAGAGAGATTGAAAGAGAAATATCGAAAGAGAAATATTGAAAGAGAAATTGCTCCCCTCATCCGCGACTGGGAATCGAACCCAAAACCTGGGTATGTGTCCTGGCTGGAATCGAACCTGAAACCTTTTGGTGTATAAGGCCCACCAGGGCCTCCTGCACCTTTGGGCTTGAAATAATGGCAAACACATGTGAATAAGCATTCATTCATCCAAAGCTACACAGTACTGAAAAGCTCGGGCAGATCATCCTAGCAAGGAATTTATATTCATGAAACTGACAGTTGTAAACAAAATTCATCAGGTTTCACGTATATATTTCTGGATCTGGATTCTGAAGTTTCGGATTCATGTGCTGTTGATGAGCTTTCCAACTCACCCTTTTTTAATGGCTATATAATATTCCACAGCCTGCTCACACCGTTGTCAATTTCTTTATTTTTAAATATTTTTATTGATTTCAGAGAGGACGGGAGGAAGAGATAGGAACATCAATGATGAGAGAGAATCATCCATCAGCGGCCTCCTGCATGCCCCACACTGGGGATCGAGCCCGCAACCCGGGCATGTGCCCTGACCGGGAATCGAACCCTCACCTCCTGGTTCTTAGGTCGATGCTCAACCACAGAGCCACACCAGCCGGGCCAGTCGGTTTCTTATTGACACAACTGTGAAATCTTTTCAGTTTTGGGCTGACTGCGCTGCCATGGGCACAGTCAGCTGGATTTGGAGTAGGGAAAGTACCCTTGTGACCTCCAGGAAAGTTCTAAACACCCAGTAGTGCCCAGCCAGTGTGGCTCAGTGGTTGAGCATCAACCTATGAACCAGATCACAGTTCGATTCCCGGTCAGGGTACTATGCCTGGGTTGTGGGCTTGATCGCCAATGTGGGGCGTGCAGGAGGCGGCCCCTCAATGATTCTCTCATCATTGCTGTCTCTGTCTCTATCCTGCTCTCTTTCTCTCTGAAATCAATAAAAATATATTTAAAAAATAAACACCGCCCTAACTGGTTTGGCTCAGTGGATAGAGCGTCGGCCTGTGGACTGAAGGGTCCCAGGTTCGATTCCGGTCAAGGGCATGTACCTTGGTTGCGGGCACATCCCCAGTAGGGGGTGTGCAGGAGGCAGCTGATCGATGTTTCTCTCTCATCGATGTTTCTAACTCTTTATCCCTCTCCCTTCCTCTCTGTAAAAAATCATTAAAATATATTTAAAAACATAAACACCCAGAATTATTCCTTCCTCGCCCATCCCACCCTCATCTCACCCATTGGAGCCCATCCAGAGGGGTTACCTGTGAGAGGATTTGGTGCATAATGAGAGTCCACCCAGCACCCAGCCCTGCGTGCTTTTTCCTTTTGGTCTGGGCTCGCCGTGCGGCCTTAGACTGACTGTGGGATGTCAGAGCACAAATTCTGGAAAGTGGGGCCTGGGGCCTGGTTTGCTGTGGCCCGTGGCTCTTCAGGGGACCTGGGGCACTGTCTGCCAGCCCCACTCACCACGGGGAGACCAACTGTATCCTCCCACTGGGGGCTTCCATTTTGCACAGAGAGGGAGTGTAGCCTAGTGGTTAGGGGGCTGGGCCGTGGAATCGGACAGACCTGGGTTTTCGGAGTCTCAGCTCGACCCTTTGCCAGCTGAAGAGCTAGATGGTGCTTGGATCTAGGAAACGGGGCCAGTAGGATACTGACAAATGTGGCAGGGACTTGTAGTTGCCCACAGCCTGTGGTACAGCCTCTTCTCCTCTCTTCCTTAATAACAGGAGTCTGTATTGCGGATGGTTACATGCCCGGCTAAAACCCTACAGTTCCTCCCGGCCACAGTGGCTCAGTGGTTGATCATCGACCTGTGAACCAGGAGGTCGAGATTCGATGCCCAGTCAGATTCGATGCACAAGCCCGAGTTTCAGGCTCCATCCCCAGTGTGGGGCGTGCAGGAGGCAGCCGACGGATGATTCTCTCTCATCATTGATGTTTCTGTCTCTCTCTCTCTCCCCCCCCTCTCCCATCTTCTCTGAAATCAATAAAAATACATTTAAAAAAAAGAAGTCTCTGCTGTTCCCAGCCTCCCTTGCAGGTGGAATAATGGCTAATGAAATGGTGGACGTATCGAATGGGGTTTCTAGGAAAGCTCTTTAAAGCAGGGAGGTAGCCTCCTGGGCTCTAACCACTTGCGTTTTCTGGGAAACAGGTGTGATGGCTGCCCTCCAGCAACCATGTTGTGACCCAGAGGCAACCTCAAGGACGGAAGTCACACACTGAGGATGGTCGAGCAGGAAGAACCCCAGGGCATCAGTGATATCACGGAAGGGCCACACTCGCCCCAAACGGTCTGCCCGTGAGTTACTTTAATGTGCGAGAAAATGAATCACCATCCTGTGTGTTTTTGTTGTTGTTTTGTTCATTGATTTCAGAGAAGAAGGGAGAGAAGCATCAAGGATGAGAGAGAATCGTGGATCGGCTGCCTCCTGCACGCCCCACACCAGGGATCGAGCCCGCAACCCAGGCACGTGCCCGGACCAGGAATCGAACCCCGACCTCCTGGTTCATAGGTTGACACTCAGCCCCTGAGCCACACTGTCAGGCCTGAGGTCCTTTTAGAGCTGAAGTGAAGAATCCGGAGAGGATGGGAGGGTGCAGCCTCGGTGAGGGAGCCACAGGTCGCCTCAGGGGCCTCACAGGTGCCCCGGCGCTGGGCACGCTCCCAGCCCTGCTCTCCCCGGAGCCCGAAGCCCTGGCTCAGCCTCTAGCTCAGCCGGACCTGCTCTGGGGCTGGAACCACAGCCACCTCCACCTTTGGCTGAGCTTGTCTGCCTGGCTCCAGGCAGCTGGGCACCGTGGGGCTGGCAGTGCCCAGGTCAGTGCATCTGTTATGTAGGTGAGGACACGGACGCCTCCGCCTCATCATCCCCTATCGACTTCCCAGGACTTTGCCCCCAGCCGCAGATAGATGAGAAGGGCTACTGGGGGCTGGGGGGGGGGGCGCCGTGCCAGGCCTCCCCGTTTGTTCTGCACCTGCTCTTTCTCCTGGGCGGACATACAGGGCGCCCGGGAGCAGGTCCAAGGCTGGAGGCGGGTTATGGCCTGGCCCCTGCCCCGTAGGTCTCCTTTCCCTTCAGGTCCTCGGGGTGGACAGGCTGTGGGAACACGGGAGGGAAGGCGGGAGGCCGGCTGTGTGGGGCTGCAGGGGCCCCACATGTGGTGTTCTCATTACCAGGGAGCAGGGAGGGCCAGCCCAGCCGCCCCCCTGGCCACTGTGGCTGCCTTCACACCTCCGCTCTGCCTGTTGACACAAGGCTGCCTCCCTCAGGGCACGAGGTGTCACCTTGGGAACGCGGGTGTGCAGGGGCCTCCAAAATAGCCAGGCATCCCTGGAGCGCACTTCTGGGGTTGGTGGGGGTCGGGGGAGAGGCTGCAGGTCCCCACTCTGGGGGGCCCAGGGGAAAGGCACATTCTATGTCCCCGGATGGCAAGGGAGGGCACCCTGGTGCTGGTGCGTGACTCTGGGCACAGCCAGGGCCGTGCCAGGCAGAGCATCGTCGGTGTCCCCAGGAGGCCCAGAGACTGACAGCCACCAGGACAAGGTCATAGAGCAGCTGCTGGAGCTGGAGCTCCCCGACCCGGTCTCGTAGCACCTCCGTAATGTCAGTGCCCAGCGCTGCCTGCCTAGCCAATCAGGGCACAAACCCAGCACTCGGCCCGCTGTTCTCCCTTTCTCAGGTGGGAGCCAGGCCCAGAGAGGTCCATCCTCTGCCTCAGGTCCCCAGAGCCAGGATTTGACCCCAGAAGGGCCGCACACCACGCCACCAGGAAACCACCCGGCCCTGGGGCCCGGGCTCGAGGGGGGACCAGTGCTGCCCGCTGGGAGCTCGAGCCCGAGGAGAAAGAGGAGCAAGTGGGCTCTGAGTCTGCGGGGGCCTGGTGTGCTGGGGGCCCGTGGGCGACGGACATGCTCCCTGGCCAGTCAGTGGGGTGGGCTGCAGAAGGAAAGGGGGGGCCTGACATGGTGGGGTTTCCTCCAAGTGGAGGTGGGACATTGCAGGCAGCGGGGAAGGGTGTGAGCCCAAGTCTGGGAATAGAAGCCCAAGCGGGCTGGGACCCCAGGACGGGGATGGGGACGGGGGGAGCTGGTGTGGATGCGCAGATGGGAGCCGGAGTTCCTGTTGGGTGAGGAGTCTGGACCCAGGGAGGCAATGGGTCCCCAGAAATTCTGAGGAAGGAGAGAATGTGGAGGAAGGAGGGAAGGATGTGGCCACGGTTGGCTGGAGAAGCACAGGGAGCTGGCTGGGGGCTACAGGTACCCAGCAGGCAGGGCATGGAGGGAAAACCCCCCGCTTTTCCTCCAACAAGAAAGCTGAGCTGAGGAGGCTGGTGTGCCAGGGCCTGGTAGCGGCAGCTTAAGCCTAGAGCCAGCCCGCCTGGGCTCCATCCCCTTGGGTCTCAGTCTTATCATCTGTGAAATGGGTGTCTTTGCTGAGATGATTAGGGCTGGCGCCATGTGTCCAGCACCTGGCACTCCACAAATCCTGCCTGCCGCCCTGCTGGCGAGGAGTGACCCTCTGAAGTCCTGCAGCTCATGGGAAGGACGAAGGGGAGAATGAGAGGTGCCCACTCTTGCTGGAATGCAAACAGGCGTGGGGGATGGTTCTGCAAAGCCTCCCTCCACCCTCCCTCCCCTCCTTCCCTTTTTCTTTCCTTTACCAAAGCAAGGAATGCTGTTACAGAAAATCGAGACGTTATAGACAATCAAAAAGGAGGGAATCTTAAATGCCACCCATCCACCCAGTGAGAACCCAGTGAGAACCACCCAGTTTCATCCACCCAGTGAGAACCACCATGGCATGTTGGTCCATCTGTCTGCACACCAACCGTTTCTAGGCATCCCCACAAATACACGAGCGTGGAGAGAGAGCGTGTGGGCATTCTTTTGTATATGTACCCTGGTATTTTATTTATTTTTTTAAATATATTTTATTGATTTTTTTTATAGAGAGAAAGGGATAGAGAGTTAGAAACATCAATGAGAGAGAAACATCGATCAGCTGCCTCCTGCGCACCCCCCACTGGGGATGTGCCCGCAACCCAGGTACATGCCCTTGACCGGAATCGAACCTGAGACCTTCAGTCTGCAGGCCGACGTTCCATCCACTGAGCCAAAACGGTCAGGGTGGTATTTTATTTTTATAAATAACTTTTATATCAGGAAAAGCGGTGGGCACACAGTGTCATATACAGATCCTGTAACATAAAAATCCATACTTGACACCTATGTGATAACCAACGTCCCCCTGTAGGTTTAATTTTTAAAAAGAACTTAATGAGATATAATTCACATATAATACATTCACCTGTTTATTTTTTCCCCCACTTGTTTATTTTAAAAAATATTTTTATTGATTTCAGAGAGGAAGGGAGAGAGAGACAATGAGAGAATCCCTTGATTGGCTGCCTCCTGCACGCCCCCTACTGGGGATTGAGCCTGCAACCCAGGCATGTGCCCCTGACCTTAACCGAACCCTTCAGTCCACAGGCCAACACTCTATCCACTGAGCCAAACCGGCGAGGGCACGTTTATAATTTTTTTAATTGTGGGGAGATTATATATATATAATATATATATATGTATGTATGCATGCGCGCACACACACACACACTGAGTGGCCAGATTATTATGACCACCTGACATTTGTAGGCAAATGAGCTATAATTTCGCGCTCAAGTTGCTAGAGGGCCAGACCCTTATAAATAGGGAAGCAGGTTGTTTACCACGACAGTGGAGTGATTTTTTTTCTCAAGATATGGGTAAACAACGCGATTTAACAGCCTTTGAATGTGGGATATATTTGAACGTGAGTGGACAGATTATTCTGACCACCCCCATCAGTACTTCGTTGGACCACCTTTTGCCTTCAATACTGCGGCGATCCTTCTTGGCACTGACTCCACGAGATGCTGAGAGGTGATGCGAGGAATCTGACACCAATGCCTGATGCATAGCACTGTCCAGTTCTGTGAGATTTGATGGTTGTGGAACCAGCTGCCTGCTGGTTCTTTGAACTTCGTCCCACAAATGCTTAGCTGGATGGAGATCTGGTGATGGTGGGGGCCACCTCAGCAAGGTAAAGTCTCCCTCGTGTTCTTGAAAGCACTCCTGCGCAATACAAGCACCGTGGCATGGCGCATTGTCATGTTGGAAGAAGCCATCTCCATTGGGATACACCATCAACATGACAGGATGAACTTGATCAGCAATGATACTTAGGTATGTTGTGCTATTCAGATGTTGTTCCACACGAATTAAAGGGCCCAAATCATGCCAGGAAAACATGCTCCAAACCATAACACTGCCCCACCAGCTTGAAGGGTCGTACTCATGCATGTGGGGTACATGCTTTCAGGCAGTTTCCACCAAATTCTCACTCTGCCATCTGCGTGATGCAACTGGAAACGTGATTCATCGGACCACATGACTTTTTTCCAGTGCTCAACTGTCCAATCCTTGAGTTCCTGTGCGAATTGGAGACATTTTATCTCGGTAACTGCAGACAGCAAAGGTGTTCGAACAGGCCTTCGGCTTCCATATCCCATACGATGCAGTGTATGGCTAATTTGCCTACAAACATCAGGCAAATTATACATATATACATATATATACATATATATATATATATCCCACATTCAAAGGCTGTTAAATTGCGTTGTTTACCCATATCTTCAGGGAAAAAAACACTTCTGTCGTGGTAAACAACCTGCTTCCCTATTTATAAGGGTCTGGCCCTCTAGCAACTTGAGCGCGAAATTATAGCTCATTTGCCTACAAATGTCAGGTGGTCATAATAATCTGGCCACTCAGTGTGTGTGTGTGTGTGTGTGTGTGTGTGTGTGTAAACATTAAGATTTGCCATCTTAATTGTTTTAGGTATGCAATTCAGTGACATTAATTACACTCACAATGTGTGCAACCATCACCACTTCTATTTCCAAAAATTTTTTTTATCACCTCAGGTAGAAACTCTGTACCCCATTAAACAACTCTCCCGTACCCACCTCCCCCCAGCCTGTGGTAGACTCTAATGGACTTCCTCCGTTAAGAATTCGACTGTCGTAGGTGTTTCCTGTAAGTGGAATCATACAGTGTTTGTCCTTTGGTGTCTGGCTTGCTTCATTTGGCATAACGTATGCAAGGGTCATCCATGGTGTAACACGTGTCCAAACTTCATTCCTTTTCATGGCTGAATAATATTCCATTGTATGGATATACCACATTTGTTTACCCATCCGTCAGTCAATGGACACTTGGCGTTGTTTCTACCATTTGGTTATTGCTGATAACCAATGACTTAGTGCTGATATGAATGTTTGCCTTACAAATACCTATTCTAGACCCTGGGGGTATTTAAAGAGCACATTGTTTTGGGACCAGTTTTTCTCACTAGTGTATTAAGATCATTTTCTGTATCCATACATGTGTGTTTTTTTTAATCCTCACCCGAGGATATTTTTTTCTGTGATTTTCAGAGAGAGTGGAAGAGAGAGGGAAAGACAGAGAAACACTGATGTGAGAGAAACACATGGATTGGTTGCCTCCTGCACTCGTCCCGACCATGGCCCAGGCCGGGGAGGAGCCTGCAACTGAGCTATGTGCCCTTGACCGGAATCGAACCTGGGACCCTTTGGGCCACAGGCCAGCGCGCTATCCACTGAGCCAAACCGGCCAGGGCAGTACCTGTATTTCTAAATCAAGATTTTGGAGGCCTGCCATGTACTCCATGGTGTGGTGGTAACCGTTTAGTAACAAGTGTACACTGAGATGCCTTACAGTTTTCCACATGGGAATATCCTTATAATTTTACGAATAGTTTAAAGTTGTATATTAACATGCAGTTTTAAACTATATAATCTTCCTTGTCAAAAATGTAAACGTTACAGGTGACGATTAAAGTCTTCGTTGACCCTCCCCACCGACCCCAAACCCAGACCTGCCCTCCCACCGAATAAGTGTGGGTCCGTTACTACGGATTTGGTGAGAACAGGGGCCTTTGTCAGTGCTTTTACACAGCAGATCTTTACAAAATGCAGGGTGTTGGTCCATGACTTTCTATGTAGAGATTTTTAAAAACATATATTTTATTGATTTCTTACAGAGAGGAAGGGAGAGGGATAGAGAACTGGGAACATCCATGAGAGAGAAACATCGATCAGCTGCCTCCTGCACGCCTCCTACTGGGGATGTGCCTGCAACCAAGGTACATGCCCTTGACCGGAATCGAACCCGGGACCCTTCAGTCCGCAGGCCGACGCTCTATCCGCTGAGCCAAACCGGTTAGGGCTGGAGGGATTTTTTAGATTCTTGTTTTCTGATGTTTTTGCTTATATCAGTGGTGCCACACGGAATGTTGTGGGTTTTTTTTTTTTCTTTCTGCAGCTTGGTTCTGTTGCTCACCAGTATGTGCCTTTAATCCTTTCTAATCAGGATGAATTCCCATCAGGGGAACCACTGGGCAAGGGCATGCTGAGGCTGCCCTGAAGCCCAGCCCCAGGGGACCCCAGCGGTGGGGACCTGGTTACGGGCGGCCAGCAGCTTGGGCGGCACACCTGTGTGACCGCCTGTGCCAGACTCTGATCGCGCATGCCCAGGGCCTGGGCTGGGGCAGGACCTCCAAGGGGGGAAGAAAAGTTCCTTGGCTCCAGGCCAGGGCTGCATCCGGGACTTATCTTGCTGGGGGACTCTCCAGAGCCGAGGATGGAGGTCATTCTATCCTCAGCTTGGGGCCCGGAACCAAATCCGATCACGTGAGACCCTTCTGCTCCATTCATTGGTCCGTTTAAGTTCTTGCATGTCCTCTAGAGCAGTGGTTCTCCACCTTCTGGCCCTTTAAATACGTTCCTCATGTCGTGACCCAACCATAACATTATTTTCGTTGCTACTTCATCACTGTCATGTTGCTCCTGTTATGAATCGTCATGGAAATGTCTGACGTGCAGGATGGTCTCAGGCGACCCCTGTGAAAGGGTCGTTCGACCGTCAAAGGGGTCGAGACCCACAGGTTGAGAACCGCTGCCCTAGAGGTTCCCCACTCTGTCCAGGGACATCCCTGTCCCCCAGCCTCTGCCATAGGAGACCACACAGACCCTGCCCAGGCATTCCAGCTCAGTCTGTGAGCCCCCACTCTGCTTTTTACTAGGTCTAAAGTCAGGTACCTTTGGGGAAGTAGGATGGGGTACCACCTCCTTCCCCTGCTCTTGGGAAGGAGGACCTGAAAGTGGCTGAGGGCCCGAGCCACCCAGCGACTCGATGTGGGAGCCCAGGTGGGGGTTTCTAGCCCTGCCGCCTGGCCTGGCCCGGCCCCAGTACATGGCTCCCCCTCCTGCCAGGACTGGGCGCTGTGCTGGCACCTTACTGCTGTGAGCCGTCAGCCAGGGCAGGGGCGGGGCTCGAGGGGCCCGAAACCTGTACACCCTGCCAGGAGAGAGCTGCGTCCTGTGCTTTCTGGGGGGGCCGGGGCTGGATGTGCCCCAAGTTGGCAGCTGAGCTGGACCTGCAGGTCCTCTCCTGGGGGCTGGCAAGGGCTCAGAGCCCAAGGTGTTCCGCCTGGAGTTTCGGTCGCCTTGTGGTTTGACTCTTTCAACCTTCGTTCCAGGGCTGCGTGTGGGGAAGCGGGAAGGGACCCGAGCCCTGCTTGTCCCCAGCCCTCCTGAGCCAGTCCCCTTCCCCGCTTCCCCCCTAGGCTCCATCGTGCTCTGCCTCTCCGCGCCCAGATGGACGGATGAGCAAACGGGTCCAGAATAGGCAAGTGGCCTGTCGAGGTCACAGAGCCCATCACGCCAGCGCTGAGCCAGTTCCACCCACTTCTTAAGCCAGCCCTGCACCCCTGGCACATCTGCTTTGCTCCCCGTGCCCGCCGCTCCCACCCTGCGCTGGCCCTGGCTCGGGGAGAAAGGCCTCTGACTGGTCAGAGGTAGGTCTGCCTTTTATGGATCCTAAGATGCCAGGCGGCAGGGCAGCGCCCTCTGCTGTCCGTGGCTGGAAATGCAAGGACGCTGTATCCTGTACACCGCGCCATACTGTGTGCTGGGTGCGTGACTCCCCGGCAGCACTGTGGCCTGAGACAGACGCTTCTGGGCAGGCAATCTGGAGTCCCTGCTGCATTTGACAGTCGGAGAAACAGAGGCCACTTTCTGCCTCAGTTTCCCCACCTTTCACTGTGAAGCTCAGACCCGCTTCCCCCCCCCCCCATGTACCCAGATGAAACAAAGGAGCAGCGTGTGACCCCCCCCTAAGGGCAGAGGCAGGGTCTGCTTGCCGCTTCTCTCTCCGCCCAGCTCCCAGGACTTCTCTTGATCCTTCCCCGGAATCCGCCAAATCTCTCCCCTTTCTTGCCACCCCCTCCCTCCTCCTCACCCCTCTGCCGCCTGTGACTTCCACTGGCTGCATATCCAGCTGATCCATGGCCAGGATAATCAGATTATCGTGGTTCCAGAATAATCTATTCCATATGGCTTGCCAACTCAGTGGCTCCAGGAGCCAGAGGTGTGAGGAGGGGCGGAGGGTCCCAGTTGGAAGGGCCTCCCTGGGAGCCTCGGGCTGGAGCTGGGAGGCTTCTGAGGAAGGAGGGAGGAGGAGGAGGAGGAATTGGGAGCCTCGTGCTGGGCCCTCTGACTGCTCTGGGCTCTAGGCTGCCTCAGCCCCCCTTCCAGCCCCAGCACGTTCTCATGCATCTGCTTCGGACCCATGGGTGGGGGTGGGGAGACAGGCACCCCGGGCCTCGTCCACGCTCTGCACTGGGAGGAGGCTCAGTAGAGTCTGGGAGGTGTTACTTTTTAAATATATATATATAATATATATAAATATATATATATATAATATATATATATAATATATATATATCAATTATATATATATAATTGATTTTTTTACAGAGAAGAAGGGAGAGGGATAGAGAGTTAGAAACATCGATAAGAGAGAAACATTGATCAGCTGCCTCCTGCACACTCCCTGCTGGGGATGTGCCCGCAACCAAGGTGCATTCCCTTGACCAGAATCGAACCCGGGACCCTTGGGTCCGAAGGCCGACGCTCTATCCACTGAGCCACACCGGTCAGGGCTGGGAGGTGTTACTTTTCAGATCCACATTCTCTGGCTCCATCCTCAGCGACTCTGGCGCCGGAGGCCCAGGGTGGGCCTGGACACCTTCCTCTTTTTCATGTCCACAGGTCCCTTTGACATGGAGCAGGGTTCCGGGGGGCCTGAGGGCATCACCCCTACCCGGCACCCTCACTCTCAGGGCAGCCCTCCTGGAAGAAAGGAGCCATCGAGCCCCCTAGACTCAGAGGTGGCGGCAGCAACACTGGCTATGGCCCCAGACAGAGCCAGACAGACCCCGACTCTGCCCCTCGGAGCCATGTGACAGGGGACACCCACTCGCCACTCCGTCGCCTCACCAACCAAGCGAGTCCATAACGCCTGCGTTTAAGCATGGCTGTGAGCAGTGACCCAGCCGGGCCCCTGCACAGTGCCAGGCCCCAAGTGGCAGTCCTAGCGTGCACGTGGGTGCCGCGTCTGAGGGGTGCGATTCGATCCTCACCCGTCTTCACGGTGCCACACCCCCGAGGCACAGAAGCAGGAGCCGGGGCTCAGAGACGGACAGTGAGTGACACAGGTAGGACATAGGACATGGCAGGACAGACAGTCCACGGTGTGCACACTCCAGACGGGTGTCCTAGGCTGCCTGAAGGTGGGGGGCTTCATAAACAGCAAGGCTGGAGGACCTCTGGCAGGAGGGGACCCCCAAATTAGGGGCTCCCCAGGGGATGCGCCTGCTGACACTGGGCAGGCTGGCAGTCAGAGCTGCTTCCTTCCCCTGGGGCTCTGGCTCCAGCCTGACAGGAATGAAGGGCTGCCAGGGGCTTATTGACATAGCACCTTTGATTAGCACCTGTATGGGGGGGGGCTGTGGAGGAGGGGGCACTGGGGCTGGGAGATGGGAGAGGGGGCAGCACCCAGACCCCGGCTTGGCTCAGCCTGAGGAGACCAGCTGGTTCCTAGCGGGAAGGCGGAGGTCTACCGGGGTGCTGTCCTGCCTGCCCCCCCTCCCCATCCCCCTGAACTCTCACCTCTGCCCAGCGGGGCTGCGCCCGGGCCTCATTTCCCAGCCTTACACTTTGGCGAGCGAAGGCAGGCTCGGGCAGGGGAGCAGAAGCCACTGGCTCAGGCACTTGTCAAAACACAGCCCCCCCTGAGGTGTGAAGCCCTCACCCCAGCGGGAGGGCGTGCAGGCCCTGCCGCCCGGAGAACTCATTAACTCGGGCAGCTCCCAAATGAACCCACCAGAGAGGCTGGTGATAAGGACATCAAAGGCGACAGGCGTGGGGAAGGGAAGAGGGAGGCTGGCTGGCAGGAGGTGGCAGGGCCCGGCTCCAGATCGGGGGTCCCTCCTCTGCCCCCACTGGGCTCCATGAGGCCGACTGACCACAGCCTTTGCACAGTCTGGGCCCAGTGACCGCAGGGGCCACAGCAGAGGGGGGATTCCCACGTCGCATCTCCAGTTTGTTAGCATCTAGGGCTGAAGACCCTGCCTCTTTCATGCTATTTCTTTTCTTTTTTAATATATATATTTTTGTTGATTTTTTTACAGAGAGGAAGGAAGAGGGAGGGATAGTTAGAAACATCGATGAGAGAGAAACATCGATCAGCTGCCTCCTGCACACTCCCCACTGGGGATGTGCCCGCAACCAAGGTACATGCCCTTGACCGGAATCGAACCCGGGACCCTTGAGTCCGCAGGCCGACGCTCTATCCACTGAGCCAAATTGGTTAGGGCTTTCATGTCATTTTTGAGGGCTCTTCGTCTCCACACTCATCCCTGGCTCTTTATTTATTTATTTATTCTATATTTATAATTTACTAACTGAACAAGGCTTCCACAAGTTACCGTGTGTGAGTTTTCTGTGACTATGTATTTCTGTTTGCATATATTAATGAAGAACCGTTTGGAAAGTAGGACCAGGGGTCACAACCATTTCAGAGAGTGAGACACTTAAACGTATTTAAAAATTATTTTTATTGATTTCAGAGAGGAAGGGAGAGGGAGAGAGACCTAGAACCATCGATGATGAGAGAGAATCATGGGTCAGCTGCCTCCTGCAGGACCCCTGCTGAGGATCAAGCCTGCAGCCCGGACATGTGCCCTTGACCGGGAATCGAACCAGGGACCCTTCCGTTCACAGGCTCTATCCACTGAGCCAAACCGGCCAGGGCACCCCTGGGTCTTTTTTAAAAAAATATATTGTATTGATTTTTTACAGAGAGGAAGGGAGAGGGACAAAGAAGTTAGAAACATCGATCAGCTGCCTCTTGCACACCCCCTACTGGGGATGTGCTGCAACCCAGGTACATGCCCTTGACCGGAATCGAACCTGGGACCTTTCGGTAATCGAACCTGGGACCTTTTGGTTCCCAGGCCAACGCCCTATCCACTGAGCCAAACCAGTTAGGGCCCCCCTGGGTCTTTTTAACCCTCCCCCAGCCCTGCAACAGAGACCCGCTTGTCACACACCACTATGGTGCCCTCTCCTGCTTCGATCTCTCGGTGGCTCCCGTGAGAGCGCTCAGGGAATGTTAGGAATTAGCTCCCAGGTCTGAGGACAGTCTTGTCCAAGTACAAACAATTGCTTTTGTCCTTAATGAAATACAGATTCACTTCGGAGCATCGTTGCCAATAAACCAGTGGAGATCACAGCCAAATGGGGATTGGAGGGTTTTTGACATTCAAAAGGCCAGCCACAGGCGCCCAGGCCCTCTGAGACCCACCACCCTCCTGCCCCTCAGCCTTTACCCCGCACCCCTCCCGTGCTGTGCACAGCACCTTCTGCCAAGGCCCAACCACGTGTTCCCTCCTGTCCAGCGGCGTCAAAGTGGGGCCCAGTCACTGGGCTCCAATACCAGGTTCTCGGCTTGAACCCGGAGGCCCAAGAAGGCATCCATCAGCCCAGGTCCAGGAAGGGCGGACCCTGCTGGCGGCTGCAGGCTGAGGGGGCCAGGCTCTCCTTGGAGTATATGGGTCCTGCGCTGTGCACCCAGGCAGGCTGGCACTGCCTCTCCTGGCTGTGACTGTGGGCATAAGCATCCTGAGACAGACTGCCAAGGAGGGTTACAGGAGGTGTTAGAGGACGTCACTGCATAGAAAGTAAAGAGACAAGGCGAGCCCTCGCTGGCTTGGCTCAGTGGATAGATTTGTCGACCTGCGGACTGAAAGGTCCCGGGTTCCCAGTGAAGGGCACGTGCCTGGGTTTCGGGGTTTGATCCCCAGTGTGTGGCATGTAGGAGGCAGCCAATCAATGATTCTCTCTCATCATTGATGTTTCTATCTCTCCCTTCCTCTTTGAAATCCATAAAAAAAATATTTTTAAAAAGAGAGAGAGAGAGAAGGGGAGGGCAGTGGCGGGCTGAGATGCCAGGGGAGAAGGTACCAAGCTACTCTGCTTTCTTTCCCACCAGCTCACCCTCTGAGGCTGGAAGCGGCGGAGAATGGGAACAGTAGATCTTGGCACTTCTCCCAGAGACGTGAAGCCAGACACCAGGTTCCACCCAGCCCAGCTGGAGGGCTTCATGCTGCAAGTAGCTGTTAGGACAGGGTGCTGACGCCTGCCCGCCGTCAGGTAGGCGACATAAATAAATCCTCCGCGAGGTTCCCTACGTGAAGTCATGTTGTCTGTAAATAGAGACCATCTGTGCGCCTTGCGTTTTTTCTTACTGCGCAAGCTAGACCCTCCGGGAAGAGGCTGAATAGGCGTGGGTAGGAGCAGACATCTTCGCCCTCTTCTCAATATTAGGGGGAAAGCTCCCCGTCTTTCACTATTTAATGTGTTGTCAACTGTATGTTCTCTTTTGTAGATGCCTTTTTTTTTTTTTTTTAGTTATGTTTTTATTGATTTCATAGAGGGAGAGAGATTGACACATCAATGGTGAGAATTAGTGATCGGCTGCACGCACCCTACTGAGGATCGAGCCTGCAACCCAGGCATGTGCCCTTGACCCGAATCAAACCCAGGATGCTCAGTCCGCAGGCCGACGCGCTATCCACTGAGCAAACGCAGCTAGGGCTGTCGATTCCTTTTAGACGGTTGAGAAAGTTCCCCTCTGTGCCTAGTTTGCTGAGATTTTTTTAATCATGAAAGGGCGTTGAGTTTTGTCATATGTCTTCTCTGTGTCATTTCCATGACACAGCTTGTTACACCTGCCCCAGAGTGACAGAACACCAGCCAGAGGCCGGGGTGGCAACAGGCCAAGCCCCCCGAGGCTGCCAGGCTAAGGGCTCACCCCTCCCTCAGCCCAGATGGTCCAGCACCCTGACCAGATGCAGCCAGCGTGTGGGAGGCGCCTGGGATCGCTTCCTCATGGTGGTCCCCCCAGCTCACCACCCGGGGGTGGGGGGCATCCAGGACCTCCTGCCTCGGAGGAGGAATGGATTGCTGTTCCCCTCATCAGTAGCGGGAATGGGGCCTCACTCCCGGGCCCTCGCTGATGCAGACCTGGATGCAGCAGGCCCCTAGGATCCCGTTATACAAATTGGAAACGAAGGCGCAAGAAAATCCATTTATTTGCATAACGTCCCCAACAGGGGAGGGCGGCCCGAGACCCAGGCGCTGGACTTCAAGGTCTGTGATCCTGCTTCCTTTTACCTGCTGAGCTGGCCCAACACCCGGGGCTGCGCGCAGGCAGGAGGCCCCAGTGGCAGGGCCCGGTGCCCCGCGATGGCTCCGGTGGGGCCAACCTGGTGCAGCCAAGGGGCCCGCACCTACGCCCCCGCCCTCGGTTCAAGGGTTCGGGCCCCGCCCCCCCTTCCCCAGGCCCCGAGCCGCTTTGAAGTGCTGATAGGGCCTGGAAGGGGCCACTTCACACCTCGGGGCTCCGGACAGAGCGGTCGCCTCGGGGATAAAAAGGCCGCTGGCCCCCGTCCCGAGACGCGCCGCTTGCTGCCATGGCCCAGCCCCTGTGCGCACCGCTCTCCGCGCCCTGGATCTTCCCCGCGGGCTGGGGCGCCGCTCCGCCTCCTCCTCCTCCTCCGCCCTCCGATCGGGGCCTCGGCTGCTCCCCCGCCTCGTCCCCGAACTCCTGGGGCAGCGCCCCGGCCGGCAGCCCCGCGCCCAGCCCCGCCCCGCGCGGCCCTCGTGCCCGGCCGCGCGCGCCCCGCCCCGGCCGCCTGGGCCACGGGCAGCGGCAGAGCGCCAGCGAGCGCGAGAAGCTGCGCATGCGCACGCTCGCCCGCGCGCTGCACGAGCTGCGCCGCTTCCTGCCGCCGTCCGCGGCGCCCGCCGGCCAGAGCCTCACCAAGATCGAGACGCTGCGCCTGGCCATCCGCTACATCGGTCACCTGTCGGCCGTGCTGGGCCTCAGCGAGGACAGCCTGCGGCGCCGGCGCCCGCGACGCGGCGACCAGACGCCCCCTCGGGGCTGCCCGCTCTGCCCCGACGGCGGCCCCGCGCAGGCGCAGGCGCGCGGCCAGGTCTTGGGCTCCGCGGCGCCCGCGGCGGGGTCTTGGGGGTCCCCGCCCGCGTGTCCTGCGGCCGCAGCGGTGCCCATGCCGGTGCCCTGCGAGGAGGCAGCGTGCCCGCAAGGCCTCGCCATGCAGCCGGGCCCCTCGTCTCCGGTTAGTATCTCCCGCCCCCGCCGTCGTGCGGGCGCCTCCCCGCTGGCTTCGCAGAGTCTCCAACCTGGGGTTCCCGGTGCCCAAGCGGTGAGGGCAGGGAGGGGGCGCGCAAGGGACAGGGTGCCCTGGGAGCGGAGCCCGGGAGCGCCGAGGGTCACGTTGTTCCCTGTCCCCCCTCCACCCCTCCCGCAGCCCTTTCCCGGCCACGTGCTGCCCCAGCTGGAGACCTGGATGCCCCTCGCGCCCCTGGAGTGGCCCCCCGACCTGAGTGGTTGAAGGGATGGCGGACAGCGGGCGGCCTGTCCGAGCCCTGCGGCCTCTTCGGCCTCGGCAGCACCATCCGAGGGGTCCCTGCCCGCACCCCCTCCCCCGCGCAGGGCAGCGGCGAGGCTGGCCTGGGCGAAGCGCGCGCCTGCGGGTGAGAGCCTGTCCCACCTGGACCACCAGCCGCCACAGCCCCTGCAGCGATGGGACACGCCGGCTCCGTGTGTATTTATTTATTTGTGAATAAACTGTGCTGGTGTCAATTGGCAATTTCTCCTTTTGCGCCGATGCGAAGCTCCCACCCCCTCCTGCAGAGAGCATGGGAGAGGTGGGAATGAATCTTCAGCCCAGACGCCTTCTTTGCCCCCAGCACCTCCTGTTCAGACGGGTCAGCCTGGAGCCGGGAGGCGCTTCATATGGGCAAGTGGCAGGAAGTGGAGTCTGTCCATCTTTTCTTTGAAGCTGGGGGCAAGGGGGCTGGGAAAAACCAAAGATGTCTAGGAAATACATCTCGCTCAGTGAGTACCTACTCATCGGGTCCTTTACACAGTTTATACCCACATCACCATTTTGCAGAACCCTCCAAGGCCGGCAGGATTTTGTCAGCTCCATCCATTCCGGGGACAGACCTCAGGGACACTGGCTCCAAAGGGGCCATTTCCCATGTCCCGAGCCCTTTCTATTCCTTGTGCTGGAGCATCCTGGCCTGGACGCTGGGATTTTCCCATCTTCCTTCACTCCCACATGGTTTAGGGACATAAAATGACAGTGAGGCGATCCCGAGTTTATGGAACTTGACCTCCAGCGGCCTAGGTGAGATGCGAGGCCCATCTAACTGCATTCACACCCACCCGCCTGACCTAGAACCAGGCGGAGCTGCCACACCCCTGTCTAGGCTGACTGGATTCAGATTAGGGAAGGGGTGTGTGGGGAGGGGAGGCTTGAGGCCAGGAGCCTGGCTTGGGCCAGGGGGTCTGGTGAGCCGCCTGGCAAGTGAGGTGGGCAAGGGGACAGCAAGGGGGCAAATCCCCTTTCCAAGGGTCCCTCAGCCCTCTGTGTGTGCCTCCTTCTCCCCTGCACCCCCCTCAACCTTCTTTGAAACACAGGACTTGGTGTTTGCTTTTTATAAGATCTTTAAGGAGATGTAATTTGCAAACCGTAAAAAGTTCACTCTTGCCCGAGCCGGTGTGGCTCAGTGGATAGAGCGTCAGTCTGTGGACTGAAGGGTCCCGGGTTCGATTCCGGTCAAGGGCACATGCCCAGGTTGCAGGCTTGATCCCCAGTAGGAGATATGCAGGAGGCAGCCGATTAATGATTCTCTCCTTATCATTGATGTTTCTCTCTCCCTCTCTGAAATCAATAAAATATATTTTTAAAAGTTCACCCTTTAATGTATATGTGAATGATTTTCATATATTCAGGGAATTATGCAGCCATCACCACTAATTTTTTTTAAATATATGTTTTTATTGATTTCAGAGAGGAAGGGAGAGAAAGAAAGAAACATCAATGATGAGAGAGAATCATTGATCAGCTGCCTCCTGCCCTCCTCCTACTGGGGATCAAGCCCGCAACCTGGGCCTTGCCCTTGACCGGAATTGAACCCGGGACCTGTCAGTCCGCAGGCCGATGCTCTATCCACTGAGTCAAACCAGCCAGGGCCATCATCACTAACTTTAGAACATTTCATCACCCCCTAAAAGGAAACTCTGAAACCTGTATAATTTTTTTTTATATATTGATTTTTTACAGAGAGGAATGGAGAGGGATAGAGTTAGAAACATCGATGAGAGAGAAACATCGATCAGCTGCCTCCTGCACACTCCCCACTGGGGATGTGCCCACAGCCAAGGTACATGCCCTTGACCGGAATCGAACCCGGGACCCTTCAGTCCGCAGGCCGACGCTCTATCCACTGAGCCAAACCGGTTAGGGCATGAAACCCGTATAATTTTATTAGCCAGTGGCACCCCAATACATTCAGTCAAAACAAAATCCTGTTTCCATTAGCAGTCACTCCCCACGATTCTGCTGCACCCCAGCCCCAGCCCACTCCTTTACTTTCTGCCTCTAGAGTTGCCTGTTCCGAACATTTCATTTGAATGGGCCGTAGGGTATGTGACCTGTGTCTGGCTTTTTCCACTTAGCGTGGGTTTTAGGTGTCTTTCCTTTGCCCTGGAGTATTCCATTGTGTTTATGGACCACCGTTTATTTACCTGTTGATGTTTGATGGGTTTGTCTTGCTCCTGCTCAGGCCAAGAGGGGCAGTAATTCCTGGTAGGGTGTGTGGGGGGGTCACTGTCCTGCATTTCAGGGGCACCCTGACTTCAGAGAGTGGGGTCCCAAAGCAGAGGCCCTGCAGTGGGGTTGAGGCCCACTGTCCCACACCTCCACGTCACTCTCCCTCCCCAGGACCCTAAGCTGGGGGGATGGGACATTTTCTCCAGGACCCTACCCGGTTTAGAAAGTCTATTTACATGGCAAAGCTCCGCTGTGTAGGAGGGGGAATTAAAGTTATTAGCAAGTCTTTTCACACAGATAAGTGGGGCTTATTGGCCGGCCCCTCTCCTGCGGAGGGCCTCTGCTGCCTCTCCGAGCTGGGGGCCTCCGATGAGCGGCGCCTGAGTGTGGTTTTCATTAACAGGGCTCCGCTAATTAGGCGGAGGGCAGGAGATGAGACGGATCACCTCCCACCGCTTGTCGTCCCCACCCCTTCCTGGGCCAGCCACGCCCACCTGGCGGAAGCCCTGATGCCTGTTCGGAAAGACAAGACCCTCACCAGCGCCCAGGTGGGTGAGCCAAGCCCTGACCCAGAGGGACAGGACAGTCGCCAGCGCCCAGGTAGGTGAGCCGTTGTCGCATGCTCTCACTTCTCAGCTGATCTGTGACGTGAGCCCTAGCTAACGGGCCACATTAAGGATGGCAAAGCGCAGTGAGTCCTGGCCGGTTTGGCTCAGTGGATAGAACATCGTCCTGTGGACTGAAGGGTCCCAGGTTCGATTCCAGTCAAGGGCACTTGCCCAGGTTGCAGGCTCAAACCCCCGTAGGTGGTCAGGAGGCAGCCAATCAATGATTCTCTCTCATCTTCTATCTTTCCCTTTCTCTCGGAAGTCAATATATATATATACACACACACACACACACATACATACACACATTTTAAAATGCAGTAAAGAAGAGGCGGATATCATGTTCATACAGATGTTCAGTGGTGGACCAACATTCGCAAGAATAAGACCACCGACTCCGATTAGGTCTCTTAAGCAGCAAGCGAGGATTTATTGAGCTGGCCAGCTGACTGCCACAGTCAGGGCACCCCCATACATTAGCCAGTGTCACCCCAATACATTCAGTCAAAACAAAATCCTGTTTCCATTAACAGTCACTCCCCACGATTCTGCTGCACCCCAGCCCCAGCCCACGCCTCTACTTTCTGCCTCTAGAGTTGCCTGTTCCGAACATTTCATTTGGGCTTTAGGATACGTGACCTTCTCCTGTAGCAGCGCCGACCTTGGTGCTAGGCAAGCTTTTATTCACAGAAACCACAGACATAATCAGGGCCGTGACGCGCAGGTGTCAGAAAGTAGGAAACTTGGCGTTATGTCTGTGTACCCATCCTTGTAACTCATCAGTGGTTATCTCGCTGGTGGCCGTGAAAACAACACAGTTCTAGTCAGTTAAGTACATCTGGCTTGGCGTGAGAGTATGGGCGTATCTAGTCTCAGGCCTACAAGGTCGGACGGCTAAGTTTACCTTCCTCATCATTCGAACAAGCTAAAAAAGCGAAGTTACATTTAACTCATCACAGACCCCGGATGTGACTCCAGAGCCTGTGCTTACTCGAACGTACGCTGCCTCTGTGACAGCTGAGTGCCGGCTGGCGGCCCGCTTCACCCCGGGGGCCCCCCCCAGCAGGGTGCCCTGGTCTGGATGGTGGGAGAGGGAGCGTCAGCACAGGGCGCCGGGCCGGGCTGACCCTGGTCGCAGCACTTGCATAGCCTGACAGGTCTGAACTCACATGATGGAGAAGCAGACGTCGGTGGGGCAGTGACTATGGACCAGGCTCTGTGTGTCGGACATGAAATCCACCATCTAATTTCAAGTCATTTTAGCCTCAGAGTTCGGGGGGAGGGGGCAGGCGGGAGGCAGGTGATGTGTGGTATGTCACAGATTGGGATGAGGAAGGTCAAGGAATTTTTCACGAAACCAGTACGTGGCGTTCGGGGTGGGGAGGAGGATGGGAGGTAGGTGACCGATCCAGTCTCTTTGGCCCAGCCCTGGCAGGCAAGTGCGTGCGTGTGTGAGTCTCGGGTGTTTCCGCTGGGACAGCTGTGCCGTGTAAGATGCTGGTGCTGGGTGGGACCGGTGTTGCTGTTTTATTAAAATATGTTTTTATTGATTTCGGTGAGGAAGGGAGAGGGAGAGAGAGAAACATCAATGATGAGAGAGAATCATCAATCGGCTCCCACATTGGAGTCTGAGCCCGCAATCCGAGCATGTGCCCTGACAGAGTGACTTCCTGGTTCAGAGGGCCAGTGTTTTTTATTTATTTTTATTTTTTATTGATTTTTTTTTACAGAGAGGAAAGGAGAGGGATAGAGAGTTAGAAACATCAATGAGAGAGAAACATCAATCAGCTGCCTCCTGCACACTCCTCACTGGGGATGTGCCTGCAACCAAGGTACATGCCCTTGACTGGAATCGAACCTGGGACCCTTAGGTCCACAGGCCGACGCTCTACCCACTGAGCCAAACCGGTCAGGGAGAGAGGGCCAGTGTTTTAAGGAAGGGCAGCTAAGCCAGTCACACCTAAGGACATACCAGGGTCACACCATGAACCTGGCTGGGTTGCCAAGGAAGGGGGGCATCCAGCATTGTGAGGAGGTGTCCTGTCAATAAGAAGCGAGTGTGTGACCCAGGGGAGGAAGGAGGGGGGGATACAGAAGCAGTTGCCGTCACGCTCTGGCTGGTGTGGTACAGTGGGTTGAGCATCATCCCATGCATCGAAAGGTCGCCGGTTCAATTCTTTGTCAGGGCACAAGTTTCAGACTCGATCCCTGGTCAGGGTCTGAACCCTGCAGGAGGCAACCGATGGATGTATTTTCTCTCTCTCTTTCTCCCTCTCACCCTCTTCCTCCCTCCCTCCCTCCCTCTCTCTCTTCCTCTTCCTCTCCCCCTTTTCTCTCTCAGAATCAATAAGAATATATATATATATATATATTTAAAATCCTGCTTGCTATATCCGGTTTGGCTCAGTGGATAAAGTGTCAGCCTCTGGACTGACAGGTCCCAGGTTTGATTCTGGTCAAGGACACATGCCCAGGTTGGCGGGCTCGACCCCAGTGGGTGCGTGCAGGAGGCAGCCGATCGATGATTCTCTCTCTTTCTATTTCTCTCGTCCTCTCCCTTCCTCTCTGAAATAAATGAGAATATATTTAAAAACAAAACGAAACAAAATAACAAACCCGCTTGCAGTCTGTGGGCAGATTATCATGGAGACTGGGACTCCTGAACCCCTGCAGTTCTCAAAGGCACCACACGGTGTCCTCAGAGAGGCGGGCGTAGCCCTTGTGCTGCGGGCACCCTCCACCCGGTTTTCCTGGGAAGGCCCGTCTCTTAGAGGAGAGGAAGGTGCCTCTTTGCCCGTCTCCTGTGCCTCCCGGGTTCCTGGGCCAGCAGGCGAGCGGCAGCCTGGCACGGTCCCCGCCTGCCACCTCGCCTGGCTCCTCTGCCTCGCACATCTGTGTGACCTCAGGCAGTCGCCTTGATGCATCCATCTTATATAAAAACTTTGAAATTTTAACCCTGCTATTCAGTTCCACGCCCTTATGAGCCAGCGCCGAGTGGGAAGAGAAGCGGGTGGAGAAAAGGGGGGGGGGGCACCCCGCAGCTGGGGCGGGAGTGGCTGTCCATCGGGCAGGGGTCCTCGCAAGCCCTGGGCCCTGCTTGGACGGGACTGGAGGGGAGCAAAGGGCCACAACCCCACAGCCAGCACTCGGGAACCTGGAAACAGTATCGCCGTTTATTTGGGTGACACAGCTGACTGCCTGCCTGAGGGCTCTGACTCGTGATTGAAACCCCCCAAAATAATCCCTCTCCCCCCACCCCCACTGGCCCTTCGGGGCTCCCAGACTGCAAGCCCAGGCCCCTGGGCCCTCTGTCGCCGCCCTGTCTCTTCGCCTCGGGGCCTCTGGGCTGACTGCTTCCTTGTCACTTCCTGACGTTCTCTCTCTGGAGTAGCAACGAGTACCTCCGCAGCCGCGCCCAGTGCTCCTGCTCCTTTGCCTTCCTCTCCAGCTTCTGAAACCTGCGGGTGGAGGTGAGAAGGGCGTGCTTGATGCCTCGCCCGCAGCAGGCCGGGGCCCCCAGGGCAGGCCCTGTCCACCCTGTGCCAGCGTCAGGATCGCCCCAGAGGCGCACGGCTGCTTCGTCTCTGCGCCCTCGGGACTCGGCCTGGTGCTCAGCGGGCACCCGAAATTCCTCTTTAAAAAATATATATATTTTTTAAATTGATTTCAGAGAGGAAGGGAGGAGACAGGTAGGAACATCAATGATGAGAGAGAAGCGTTGATCTGCTGCCTCCTGCAGCGGCCCTCCCCCCCGCACTGGGGATCGAGCCCACGACCCCGGGCATGTGCCCTTGACCAGGAATCGAACTGTGACCTCCTGGGTCATATAGGTCGGTGCTCAACCACTGAGCCGCACCGGCCGGGCAAACCCGACACACCTTTGGGGGAATGAGGGTGGCATGGCAAAGCGTGAGGTGGACAGTGACCGGCGGCACAGCGACCTCAGGAACGGAGGTCCGTGAGCGCGGACCCGCGTTGCACACACCGGGGGGGTGCCAGCACGCCGTTTCATAAGCATTTCTTGAGCAGCCGCCAGTGGCAGGCACTGGTGCAAGTGTCGGGCAGGCCAGAGTGACCACACAGCACGTCCCTGTCCCCAGGGAGCGGGGGCGACAGAGTGAGAGAGCACTGTGACAGGAGGCATCTGA
>PVJC01007140.1:0-52489 GCA_004026665.1 Murina feae
TGGCCCACCACCTTGCTTTCCCACTTCCTGGTGCCCTGCAAGGGGCCTGGGAAGCCCACCAAGCAGGCCACTGACCCCCTGCTGCCTCTTTCCCGCTCCTCGATCCCCCTCCAAGGGCCTGGACAGCTGCCAAGCAGGCCGCCGACCCCCTGCCACCTCTTACCCGCTCCCCGGCCCGCCACCTTGCTTTCCCACTTCCTGGTGCCCTGGTGCCCTGGTGCCACTTCCAACTGCCAGCATAGGCAGGCAGTTGCAACAGAACCCTTTGGTTTGCTCTAGTTCGTGGCTGTTGGCCTCCATCTTGGCTGGGTTAATTTGCATACAGCTGCTCTGATTGGCTGGTGGTAACGGTCACATTTGCATGTTTCACTTTTATTATAGAAGATAAGTATTACCAATCATGTACATGTGCAGGGATAAAAGTGGCAGGAATCTCCCCAAACAAATATAAATTAGAATGCAAATATAAATGTAAGGCAATTTGTATATTGGGACACTAGAGCATCTCTCTCTCTCTTTTATAGTTCTTATTTATATTATTCAAAAACAAAATCATGTTAAATTTGATTTATCCAATTTATCAAATTGGTAAGGCTTAGGATACGTAAATAGCTACCTCCCATTAATTGAGTCTCTGTATGAGGGGGATTTTGTACAGTTACTAGCAATGTTTCCTTAGAACAGTTACTGACCCTATCTCCCACTGAGTGGGGTTATAAATAGACCCTATTCCACAGTGTTATACTGAGGAATAAATGTGATGTACAGAAACAGTTAGAATGGTGCCTCACACTTATTACCTATATCATTGTTCCTCAATTTACCAAAACAAATGAGTGAAGGAACTGAAAGAGGAAAAACATGTGTTTGTAACTATTTTCCTCCTCCAGCTTTGTTTTCTTTACTTCTCTCTCTTTCACTGGCATTACATTCCTCTTGAAACACGAAAGTTGGACTAGAACTAGTGGTGTTCCCCCGAGAAGGATGGTTCCCGGGTTCTTGACCAGGTGGAGTCAAAAAATGAGACCATAGACAGAGGTAGTATAGTTAAAGATGGAAATTTATTGAGAAATAAGCACAGACTCCCACATGGGGAGGGGGAGAGAGTCCACTAAGACCCTTTTTTCCACCGTTTCCTCCAGTTTTTTGTGCCTTGATATCCCCTGGTCACTATTCCCTCTGATTTGGTCACTATCCCCTCTGCTTTGGTCACTGTAGCAACTCCAGAGCTAAAATCTTATGTGGGGTAGTGAGGTTCTCCTTTTCTTCTCCCCTATTGTTTTCCTGTTTCCTTTGATCTTCCTCTTTTCTCTCTGAATGAGGGGATCCTTTCCTTTTATTCTGTAAATGTATCTTCTGCAGCTCTGTAGCCCTGTGCTTTTTCAATGAACCCTTTAATTCCTCAAATTTCCTAAACCTACCTATTTTACCACTAAAAACTCCTTTCACTCTCAAACTCTGAAGCTTCTTGGGATTTCACTCCCATCTCACTGGATTTCTCATTTTACTCATTCTCTCTGGTAACCGTATTCCATCACCTGTGTTTATCTGTCACTCACCTGTTTAATAACACATTAAATAATTAAATAATATAGAAAGGAGGAGACTACTGAGGATACAATAATAGATAGAACATGACTCATTGAAGTTATGGTTTAAGGACAGAAAATACACATACAAGGAGAGGGAGTTATGGGAACATTAATCACAAACATGAAAGCCTTACCTAGTCAGTGAATGGAATGCTTCTGTGTGAAATTTATAATGAAAGTTATATAAATGATATACAGGGAATGCACCTCAGTGTAATAAAGGGTATCTATGAAAGCCCACAGCTAACATTATACTCACTGGTGGAAAGATGAAAGCTTTTTCTCTAAGATAAGGATACTCCCATCACCACTTTTATTCAGCACAGTACTGGGAGTTCTAAAACAAGTGACATTAAAAAAAAATTAGAACTATCCAAGTAGAAATAAAGAAAAGCAAAACTGTATTTACAGATAACATGTATTTTGTCTATGTATTCTGGACTCTCTTCATTGTAATATTTGAACCTCCCAGAGTCTTTGAATCCCTTCCTCTACATTAAACCAAGACATGTGTGATGTTTCTGATTCACTCACAGCGGACCCCCTTTTGGTCCTTGTTTCAGCCAACCAACCAAACAATTAGCACCTTTTTCTAATTCTAATGGTTAGAGTTGTGATTCAAATTCATGATTTTATGACTCCTAAATGCTATTCAAGAATGACTTATTTTCATAGTTCATTCTAGTCCTTAAATGTTCCTAAACGTCTCTAATTCCACTCCATGATGTTCTTCATACTCAAACTTATAAAATACATTTTTCGCCTAGAGGGAATATAACATTAATAATGTTTTGCTAGATTACTATCTGACACTGCATCCAATACACTAAAGAATTTTCTGAGCAGTTTTCCTTGTTAAAGTAAAACAATTTAATAACAATATTAAATGCAGTATTTAGTTCCTAGCTCATAGGAGGTAAATAATAATTTGTAGCTGCTAATTCTTATTTATTATTATGAAACTAAATCAAAATGGCAAAATCTCAGGACTTCTTATCATTATTGCTGTTGTGTGTATATGTTTTGGAAATAAAATTAAAAACCAACCATGTTTGTGTATCCACTTAGTCTAAGATACCTATTTTCTAAAAGATCTGAATCAATGGAATATCAATTATCATCGATTTTATGTAATTTTTGCTACATTTAATAATCCATTTCCAATACTTAGAGTTTTAGTACCTTGACAAACATTCCTAGGCACATTCTTTCTCTTTCTCTCCCTCTCTTTTTCTCTCCCTCTCTCTTTACTGTTTTCTTATTTTTATTAAGAAATAAAGCCTGTGATTCCTGTGGTTCATATATTGCATCTAATTTACACCTCTCTAAGGTAGTTTAAAATTATGACCATCTCTCTAGAAAATAATAGCATTTATTTTACTAATATCACTTCTCAATCTCCCATTAGAATAGAAAGCTCATTGTACAGAGGTGATTTTGTGCAATCACCCAAGAATACTATGCTTAGCTTTGCTATTTTATTTCATATACTTTATATATATATGAAGTATTGCATTTTCAGTTCTTTGAAGACTGTAAGTAGCATGATGGAAAAGGAAAATATTTAATCTTCAATTGTAAGGCGTGAACTAGTCACCCTTTTGGATACTCATGTCTTTGTGCCTGGTAAGCATGAGTGTAAGCACAGAGATTTTGGCTGATGCTGCCAGAAGTCAGACTTCTTGACATCTGCTCTTCTGATAGCCCCAAAGCAAAAGAACTTCAAATCTGATATATCAGATCATCTCGTCACAATCAATTTCAATCTTCAATCATTTAGAACCAACTGACCTTATGATGCCTGAAAATCCAGCAAAAAATGTTACTTGTATTTTAAAATCTACTTGTGTTTTACCTGGGAAATCAAAGTTGAATTTGACCTCTGAAAACCTTTTCTGACTTTCGACTAGACTAGAGAGATGTTTTTGATGGTTTTCACAGGAATTGTCTAAGAAGGAATGACAACTCATATGCTTTTGTCTTCAATTTATGTAGGCTTTTAAATTTAACTAACTTAAAGATTATACTTGAATTTTTATTTCTAAAATTAAGTTGTAATTCAAGCATAAATAAAATTTTTTACTATCTTGGTCATAATTCAGCCATATTAAAGTGTCTTAATCAAATGATTATGTGTGAAAACATAATGCATAGTTATTTTCCCAGAATAGAGTGATTCTCATCTTAGTAGACTATTTTAGGTAGTCTATTTGCTGATGAGTCCAGATATTTTAGTGGCACTGTGAAGTGTTTACTATCCATAGTTAGAGTTTTACTGTACACAAAACAAGATAATTTCAAAATGAATTTGTTTTCTCATCAATATCAATTTATATTACAAAGTTGAAGTAATATTCATTTTTACACTATCTTAAGCTAAATATATGTCTTTATTTTGATTTTCAGTTAAATTTATTGAGGTGACAGTGGTTAATAAGATTATATGAGTTTCAAGTGTATAATCCTTTGATACATTATCTGTAAATTGCATTGTGTGCCCACCACCCACAGGAACCTGCGGATACGGGCACTGTCTTGACGACTACATTTCCAAGAAATGGCCCCCAGAGTCATTAAGAAAAAAATCCCAGTCCGACTGGCATGGCCCCGGGGTTGAGCATGGACCTGTGAACGAGGAGGTCACTGTTCAGTTCCCAGTCAGGGCATGTGCCCAGGTTGTGGGCTCAGTCCCCATTGGGGGGCATGCAGGAAGCAGATGATCAATGATTCTCTCTCATCACGAATGTTTCTATCTTTCTCTCCCTCTACCTTTCTCTCTGAAATCAATAAAAATACATTTTTTTTAAAAAAAGAAAAACATTATTAGGTTGTAAAAGAATTATACACTCAAAAGAACCAAAAGGAAGGAATTTATAATTGAAGTTTTTCTGAAGTAAGTGCATTAAGAAAAGGGAGACCAGAGATCTATAGTCAGGAAAAAGCCTGTGTGAAATTCAATCAAGCGGAGAGGAATTGTAATGCCATCTTAGTCACCAGGATCAGTTGTGGAAATTCTTAAGAAGGTTGAGAGAGTCTCTGCCTTTGAGTAGCTCTAGGTGAAGGATTGTTATAGACTCTGACAGTGCGGTGCTTGGTCTAACTGAAGTCCTAACTGTTGTGGGTGGTACATACCCTGTGATCTACACTTACAGTCACACACTTACATAAACCTGCAAGCACATGTGCGAGCCACGCGTACGTATTAAAGAGGCTTAAAAAACTTTGTCATTTATATTACGGTATATTTGACTTGCCTTCTACCGAAGGGAATATTTGTTGTAAGGAGTATATATATGCAATCACTCATATTTAATACTGCTCTATATGCAGAAGATATTTAAGGATTTTGCATAGGTTGTGTAATGGATATGTGTTTATATCACATTCCCTACTAAATACTTCAGATAAATTAATATTTCATCGATTATATCTATTTAGGCTACACATCTTAAAATGTATTCTAGAAATAATAAGAAAAATAGATATTAAAACATCAAACTTTTATATAAAAAGTAAATTGTGTTTAATTTGTCAAATAAGTAATGTGATAAAAATGTGTTTTTAAATATATTTATTCTCGCCCTGGCTGGTTTTTCTCGGTGGTTAGAGAATAGGCCTGCAGATTGCACAGTTGCAGATTCAAGTCCCAGTCAAGGGCATGCACATAAATTGCAGGCTTGAACCCTGGCCCTGGTCTGGTGTACAGACTGGAGGAAACCAATAGATGTGTTTCTCTCACATAGATGTTTCTCTCCCCCCGCCCGCACCGCCAACCCCTCCATTCTCTCTAAAAAAATTAATGGAAAAAATATCCTTGGGAGAGGATTAAAAATAATAATAATAAATATATTTATTCTCTTAATTTCCGAGGGCCTTATTCAGATAACTCTGAAATTTAATTTAACTACTTCATTTGCTTTTCTCATCAAGGTAATAATAAAAAGTTAAATAAAACATTATAAAACTATAAAATAAAGCCACAATATACATCTGTCTGACTCATCCTAGGAAAGATCTAATTAACATGTGTTTTGGCTGTACTCATAAATTTTATTGAAGTGATATCACACTTTAAATATAAATGCCTACTGAAATGTGGAACATATTTTTAACTATAAAAATAAGATTCCCCTGTGATAACATCTATTCCTAAGAGTGATTTTCGTGATGTTAAAAGTATCTTCTAATTAGCAATAGATACTCTTCTTAAAGTATACATGCATTTCTTATGTATAATCAAACCTTCAAGGCATGAAAAAATATAGAGATATAATGCAATAATTGTAGGAAGCAAATAAACTTGGTAGACTTATCCAACAATAATCTGGGCCACTGGTTCCAAAGTGGGAAGAAGGTACACTGGGTGGTACATAAAGGATGCATTTGGATGCAAGGGGGAAAAATGATGCTGTAGGCAAAGGCTATTAAGTGATCCTAAATATGATTAGTGTTATATGCTAATATTAAAATGAATATGTCAGCAACTATGGGGAGCATAGATTAAGCAAAAGAAGTGTTGTGGACCAAGTTGGCGAGAGTAAGACCACCGACTCCAATTAGGTCCTAGGCAGCAAGCGAGAATTTATTGAGCTGGCCAGGGCCTTCACAGGCACTTCTTTGCGGGGAAGCCTTGCCTGCAAAAGCCCCGACCTTGGTGCTAAGCAAGCTTTTATTCACTGGAACCGCAAAAGACAGCCTGTTCTTCCGCGGAACTGAGGTCTATGCCTTGGAGATTGCAAGTTTCTGTAGGAATGGCAATAATCCTTATCTAATGTTTTGCAATACTTGTTCTAACTGACACTCCTTGCCATGGGGGCAGAGGAAAACTTTGCTTTAACTCTCTCGTGACCTTGTTTTTGCCTGCAAGGGGTTAGAGCCATCACAGAAGCAGAAAAGGCAAATGAGGAAGTGGTTGAGAAATATGAATGTTTAAGTTATGGCAATAGCAATAAAGTTTGTGTGTGTGTGTGTGGGGGGGGTCACTGTTAAGATAGATGAAGGAGCATCCAGCTATGAATCAGGTGGTCACAGTTCAATTCCTGGTCAGGGCACATGCCTTGGTTACTGGCTTAATCCCCGGTACAGGGTATGCAGGGGACAGCTGATCAACGATTCCCTCACCTCATTGATATTTCTGTCTCTCCCTCTCCCTTCCTCTTTGAAATCATTGTTTTTATAAGATATATGAGAAAATTCGAGTCATTGGTGAACATTTGGATATTAGGGGATAGGGAGAGATGCTATACATGACTTACAAGGGCCTAGATGTTTGCCATGCATTGAGAAGGTGCCTCTGAAAGAAAATAAAGTTCTGGAGATTAAAATCATTTTCCTGGAGAGCAGCCTTAGTTTAAGGCACCTGCAAGCCATCCACTAAAACCTCATTGTTCTTGGTTAAAATGTGTTTTGGACATATACAGGATGTATTGCGTTGGGCAACTTACTTAATATCTTGAGCTTCACTTCCTTGATGTATTATGGAGCTTTTATAGTCACTAATTCATAAAATCATTCTTAGGATTAAATTTATGAGCAAAAGTTACCTTTTTCTAGCACTAGCCTTTACTTCTCTGTTGTTTGGAGTTACGGTTAGCCGATGGCTGTATTGCTGTATTAACTCCAGTGTCTCTCTAAGAAAGTAGTTTTTTGTCCACGTAAGATGACTACCACTTAAGAGAACCAGTTGGTTTTTTGTTTTGTTTTTGGCAGGCCTTAAGACTCTGAGAGGTGATTTGAAGAGTCGTGTGGGTCTCCAGAGAGTTCTGCTGGCTGACTCAATAAGTCATGTGTTTTCATTAGATAAATATAAATTCAAATACAAAAAAGCTCATGATATGTTAATAAAAACTTTGGGTAACCATTTCAACATATTTAGGGAAATAGAGAACATAAATTAATAATTTATTAACAACGTAATGGTCTGTATCCTAATTTATAGTTTTGATGTGATGCAGTATCTTTTGAATGAAACTGCTAATCATTATATTGTTAAGAGTTGAAAAATTAATAACTCTGGTCCATCTGCTTAAGACTGATAAGAACAATCTTCCCTTTATATTCTTCAGAGCATTCAGTCAAAGGAGATTGCTCACCCAAAGAGGACAAGTGATGCATAAAGGTTTGACACATTAATAGCAAGCCAAGCACTGGCTCTAGTGTCAGACTGTTTTGAAACCCTGATTCTATTGCTTCCTCACTATGTGAAGTTAAGCAAGTTCACTTCCCTTCTTACATTTCTTATTTATAAAAAGAAATAATTCTAGATTTATCTGGAAGAGTGATTATGAGTAACCAATGCTGTGCATGTAAAAGTATGCAAAATTTTAGGCAATTTGCTTGGCTTATGGCAAACAAACATCATTATTTTATCATCATCGTTTTGAACTTAAAAGTGAGCATTTGATTTACCTCCCTAAATTTGCATGCTATGCTATCAGATTCATCCTCTTTTAATGACCTTTAATTTTATTGCACAAATTATTTTCAGTGAAATTTATATATTCTCTATAAAACTATTTTATACGCACACATGTACACACACATTCATATTCACAAAAACTGAAAATCAGATAAAAATCATTTTTGCTGTTGGTTTTATTCACTACCATTCCCTCATCCTAATTTACATGAGAAGGCATTCCAATAAAGGTATTCTTAATTCAAAAGCCTGTTCCTTGAAAGAGTCTGTCTTTGATGAGCTTATAATAAGGTATGAAAGTCCTATGATTATGTAGCTTTAAAGCCTTTAATTTCAATATATAGCAACAGCAAAGTATATTGGTTTTCCACATACTTTTACATTATGATTAAAATTCATGTAAAGAGAAATTTTATTTTATCATTTTGAGGACATGCATTTCCAGTTATGAATTCTATTTTTTTTAAAAAGTGTGTAGCATTTATCTTATGCCTCCTAAGTAACTGTCAGGCATTTCTTTTCTTTAGTTGATCTTGTTGCTATTCAGTAGTAAAGTTAACTCATAAGCCTTTTAATGTTTTAACTCTATAGCACAATCTATTAAGAGCCTTCAGAAAGAAGTTCAGTTGTAAAACAATATCATGATTTTTTTTCAGTTTGTGTACCAACCATATTATGGAATTAGTGAAAAAAATAATTATTGACAAATACTTGGTTTTTAAATCTTCATTTACAGTTGACATTTAAAGCCATGAGACTGACCACTTGATATTATACAAGGCATTACGCAGATTTTTACAAAGAAACAAACACATGCACACACACACCACCTATGAAATACATTGAAACATATTTCTACGTGCATAACTTGACATCTCAAACTTTTCCAATCCAAAACAAAATACTTCCTCCTCCTCCCTCTACCTTCCTCTTCTCAATGAATGGCTGCTCTTTCCTCCCATGACCTCAGTCAAATCTTGCAGTTAACTATGACCCTTCTCTTTCACTCAGCAACTCTCAGGAAACCTTAGTCATTCCATTCAAAGCTCTAAGTTTCCCCACAGCCTCACCTTCTGCTGCTTTTGTTCAAGCCTCTATTATCCTTGCTCAGAAGATTACCTGTTTCTCAGTTAGGCTCCTTGTGCCCTGCCTTTTCCTCCCTTCAAAATCTTCTCAGTCCAGCAGTGATTCAGATAAAGTCACTCTTGCGCTCACATTCTAAGGCCCTCTCCTTCCCATGCAGGAAGGTGAAGGACCTTAAAATTGCTCACAAGAACATGTTCCTGCTGCTGAACTCTCTGCCCTCCTCCTCGCTTTCTTTTCGTTCATGTTGCTCCAGCTGCACCACCCCTCTGTTGCTCCTTGAATAAGTACACATCAGGTGGTTTTTCTCAGGGGCTTTTGCACTTCATCCACCCTCTTCCTGAAACCCTATTTCCTCAGTTGTGAAGCTTTTTTATTGCCTTATATCCTTGATGTTCATGCTTAAAGGCCATCTTCTCCATGAGGTCTACCCTGACCCCCATATTAAACACTGAAATTTCTAAACAACAACAAAACAAACAAAAAAACTCTAAAAATTTTCATTCTTCTAACAGTTCCTCTCTTCTATTCCTGCTTTCTCTTTCTTTGTGGTTTTATACCTTTCCACAACATTAATAATTTCTGTATTTATCCTGTTTACTGACTGCTATTTGAGGATAGGGATTTTACCAGTTGAGGTCACTGCCCTCTACTCTGGCTATAGAATATCTTATATAATAAAAGGGTAATATGCAAATTGACCCTAACTGCAGAATGACTGGGAATGACTGGTCACTATGACACACACTGACCCGCAGGGGGCAGATGCTCAATGCAGGAGCAATTCCTGATGGTCAGTGCACTCCCCCAGGGGGAGCTCTGCTCAGCCACAAGCCAAGCTGATGGCTGCCAGTACAGCAGTGGTGGTGGGAGCCTCTCCTGCCTCCTCAGCAGCTCTAAGGATGTCCGACTGCAGCTTAGGCCTGCTCCCCACTGGCAAGTGGACATCCCCTAAGGGCTCCTGGGTTGCCAGAGTGATGTCTGACTGCTATCTTAGGCCCGATCTTCCCAGGAAGCAGGACTAAGCCAGCAGGTGGACATCCCCCGAGGGGTCCCAGACTGTGAGAGGACACAGGCTAGGCAGAGGGACACTTTCCCCTCTCCCCCTGAGTGCACAAATTTTTGTGTACCAGGCCTCTAGTTAGTATATAATAGGTATTTGATAAATAGTTTTTAATGAGGTAATAATATAAAGGTTTGACTTGTATTTATATCTTAAAGTATTGTTTAAGAGAATACACAAAGAATTTTCTCCAAATAATTACCTGCCAGTATAAATATCAGCTGACCATGTGAGAGAAAGGACTTATAGAGATGAGTATAGTTGGTCCTGAGGGCACCAACTTGGTTTCATAACTTCAGTGCTCCTAGTTCTCTTGGCACTCAGTTCTCTCTGCTTCCCAAGTTCAGTTACCTGATATAAAATTAGATGGAAATTATGAAGCAAACATAGTTCACAATGCATCTTGTGAATTAATTTACATGAAAAAAAAATTAAAAAAAATAATTGAAATTAAAAATAGTATTTTCAATTTGAATATTGTAATAGCCTTTTTCATTGTTATGTCTTGATGGTATTTCCAAATTGGTGACAGTAACTTTTGTTAGGAAATTTGTCTTGGGAATTTGGTCTACATCTACAGAGTTATTTTTTTTTTATCACAAATTCTATTTTCATTCACTCACTTCTGGCACCCCATTATTAACATGCTGCTAGTAGCTGCTATGTGTTCATTGCCAGGTGGTGAAGATAGCAAGTTTGGGCATGCAGACCTAGCACCAACATGAGAGAATGATTATTAGATAGCTAAACTTTTTGTCGTATCTCATATATTGCATTCACTGGAGTATTGACGAGTGAGTTGTTGAGTCAGTCCATTTTTAACAAAAGTTATCATGCTTCATAGGAAATTAAGCTAAAAGTGTTTACACAGGAAAATAATAAGATTGCACTTTAAGATAAAAACTAAATAGCCTTTCAATGTAGTGTCTGTGTTCTTATCATCCTATGAATTTTCGTATCTTAATTGTATTTCCCTTCGTATTTCTTAATGAGTTGTAATGGGAATAAATTTATAACATGATAATATAATATATATATATATATAATTTGAATTATATTCTTTCTATATATAATGGTAAATTTATAAAAGAGTTGATGTACTTATTATATTTCACTAATATTACCTTACTTTTCATTATATATGTCCTTTAAAAAGTAGTATTATTTAATGGTTCATTCATATTTAAAAGTATTTAAAATTTAATTGACTTTATTGATCATGATTTTTTAACACCGTTTTCTTCTCAAAAGGAAAATAGAACCTAACTATAAACAAAATCGTGTGACTTTTATTTCAAGAGTGTTTAGGGGGAAAAAGCTATATATATATACTAGGGGCCCGGTGCACAAAAATTTGTGCACTCGGGGGTTGGGGGTCCCTCAGCCTGGCCTGTGTCCTCTTGCAGTCTGGGACACCTTGGGGGGGATGTCCACCTGCTGGCATGCCTGGCCAGCCTGGGTGAGGGGCTGAGAGCCATTTTCAGGCTGCCCACAGCCCCTTCAAGGTTCGTGCACTGGGGGGTGGGAAGGCTGGTGAGTGCAGGCCTGGATGTTTCCCACCGGAGGGCCCATGATTGCACACGCCTGGTGGGCCCCCATCACTGAGGGGACACACCTGGCGCAGAGTTGGGTGGCAAGCCAGGGACGGACGCTGGTGCAGAATCCCTCGGTGGGGCCCTGCTGCTGAGCAAACACATCCGGGGTGGAGCCTGGCAGTGCACTGGCTTCGGATTCTCCACACTGTGCAGCAGATGCTCCCGCACGCCCTGTGGAGGCCCCTGGGGGGCGGGTGAAGGTAGTGGACCCTGGACGGGTGTTCCTGGATACCCTACGGAGCCCCTGGGGGGCAAAGCCAGGCAGCAGACCCAGGACGGCTGCTCCTGCACACCCTGCAGAGGCCCTGTGCTCCTGCATGCCCCAGGGAGGCCCCCAGGGGGTGGAGCCAGGCAGTGGAACGGGAGAGGCACTCCTGGATGCTCCTCGGAGGCTCCCGGGGGTGGAGCTAGGCAGCAGACCCAGGACAGCTGCTCCTGGACGCCCTGAGGAGGCCCCAAGCCAGACCCCCCCTCCCACTGAGCTGACACACCTGGCATAGCTATGCCGGCTGGCTGTGGAAGCTCCCAGTGCAGAGCCGCCCTGCCAGCCTCCATCTTGGCTGGGTTAATTTGCATACAGCTGCTCTGATTGGCTGGTGGGCGTGGCTGTGAGCAGAGGCTCAGCCAGCCTAGGCAGGCAGTTGCAACAGAAGCCTTTGGTTTGCTCTAGCTCCATGGCTATTGGTTTCCATCTTGGCTGGGTTAATTTGCATACAGCCACTCTGATTGGCTGGTGGTAACGGTCAATTTACATGTTTCTCTTTTATTATGTTAGATGTATATATATATATGCACATATGCACATATACACACACATACAGAGAGAGGGAGAGTCTATCTTTTTTGTCAAATATTCAGCATACTTTATAATCTCATTGTAATATGATGCTCACATAGAAATTCTGTTAATATTGTTTATATAGTCTAATTTTCTAAATTAGAGTTGTCTAAACAAAGACTCACCATCCTTAGTTTGAATAGGAGCCACCAGACTGTTTAGTATCTAAATGTCATCTTGTTTTATTTTGAGTATTTAAATTTCACTTTGTTAAAATTGTAAGAATAGCTACTCCAAAGATATTTTCTAAATATCTAAATTTATGTAATACTAGAGGCCCAGTGCATAAAATTTGTGCATGGGGGAGGTGTGTCCCTCAGCCCAGCCTATACCCTGTCCAATCTGGGATCCCTCTCACAATACAGGACTGCTGACTCCCAACCACTTGTCTGCCTGCCTTCCTTTCTGATTGTCCCTAACCGCTTATGCCTGCTAGCCTAATCACCCCCAACCATGACCCTGCTGGCCCAGTCACCCCTAACTTCCCTCCATTCCCAGCCTAGTTGCCCCTAACTGTCCTCCCCTGCTGGCCTGGTTGCCCCCAACTGCCCCCCTCCTGCGGGTCTGATTGCCCCCAACTGCCCTCCCCTGCAGGCTTGGTTTCCCCCAACTGCCCTCTCTTGCAGGGTTGGTCCCTCCCAACTGCCCTCCCCTGCCGGCCATCTTGTGTCAACATGGGGGTGGCCATCTTGCGTGTTGGAGTGATGGTAAATTTGCATATTACTCTTTTATTAGATAGGATAACTTTAAGAACAACTTTATTGAGGCACAATTAAATTATAGATGTTGCACAAGTGTTTTATAATGGCATGTATTCATCACTATAGTATCATACACAGTCGTTTCACTGCCCTAAAATTCCTTTGTGCTCTGCTTATTCATCCCTCCTTCCCCACTGACCTTCGACAACCACTGATCTTTTTACTGTCTCTATAGTTTTGCTTTTCCCTTAATGTCATGTAGTTGGAATCATGTAGCATATATTCCTTTTAAACGGACTTCTTTTACTTAAGAGATATGCATTTAAGCTTTCTCCATGCCCTTTCATGGTTTGATAGCTCATTTCTTTTAAATTTGTTGTTGTTGTTGTTGTTAATCCTCACCTGAGGATATTTTTCCATTGCTTTTAAGAGAGTGAAAGGGAGGAGTGGGAAGGGAGGGGGGGCGGAATTGAAAGGGACATCAATGTGAGACACGTTGATTGCTTGTGTCCCACAAGTACAATACTGGAGCCAGGAATTGAACCTGCAATGCAGGTATTTGACCTTGACAAGGAATTGAACTCAGGACCTTTTGTGTGCAGGTGGACACTCTAATCACTGAGCAATACCAGCCAGGGCAATAGCTCATTTCTTTTTAATGCTGAATGATATTCCACTGACTGGATTTACCACATTTTTCCATGCATCTAATGAAGATCGATTAGTGGATTCTAAATTTTGGCTATTTGGAATGAAGCTCTCCAAAATATTTATGTGCAAGTTTTGTTCTGTGAGTTTGATGACATATCGACACATACAACCAACACCAACATAATAAAAATATATATGTGAATATATATCTACTTTTATCTATATCAGTCTCTATACCTGTGTATATTTCTATCTATACATGTGAAATGTATTATTTCCTATTTTCATGCACAGATCTGTAAATTTTAAGAGCTGTTTAGCATCTAGTAATCACCACCAAAATCAAGGTTCTGAAAAGATCCATCACCCAATAATACTTTCTAACGCCTATTTTCTACAGCCAAATCCCCGCCCCCAACCTCTATCAACTACTGATCTGTTTTCTGTTGTTATAGTTCCACCTTTTCCAGAGTAACATATGAATGAAATTATCTAGTATGTAACCTTTGGGGCTGGCATTTGTACTCTATCTAGTGCATCTAATATTTCAACAAAGTAGCATTTATTTTTAAGTTGCTAGAGTTCATATAAAAATGAATTTATAAGCAGCCATATTTTTAAAGTTTTGATTCTATAGTTATGTTTTGGCTGGTATTTGAAGCATGATAAGCTACATTCATGAAATGCAAAACATGCTGTAAGATTTTTAACAATATGTTGATGGGAAGGTACTGGGATATTTTCCTACTTGAAACATTAAATACTAAGATCTACTTTGTGTATTATATTTCCAGGGCATAGTGATTATTTGGTATATAGTTGGCTGACCTTTTTTATTCTCTTATCCCTTTATTCTGAAGGAGGAAGCATTTCATGTACTAGTTTGTCTTTTTGAGAAGTCAATTGCAACCTTAGGCTTTCTTACCTAGGATCTCCTGAGAAACATGAGACATGAGGCTTGTTTATTTCTTCTAAGCCTTAATTGTATTGGCAAAGGCTGCTCTTTTTCAGATGTGTCTTTTATTTCTCAAGATGTAGAAACTGTTTAAAGGTTAGCAGAATCACAGATTCAAGCAGAATATACTGTTGGTATAGGGGAGTGAAGGTTATTGCCACATTCCACAACAGGATTATAGTTTCTCATCAGACACTTATCAATCTGACCCACTTGTTATCAGAAAAGTCAATATTTGCATTCTTTTGAATATGATGACCAGAAAGGGCTACTTGATATGTGCACTTATTTGATTATCTTGTTTGCATTTAGAAGAAATTATCTGAAAATCCTTTAATGATTCAAAGACTTGATGTAAGTGGTTATTACATTATTAGAACTAGTTCTGCTGCAACTTTAAATGTAACAGACTTTGCATTTTACATTGCTTGAGTTTATTTTTATTTATTTTTATTTTTAAATATTTTTTTTTATTTATTTTTAACAGAGAAGGATAGATAGAGAGTGAGAAACATTGATCAGCAGCCTCCTGCATATCCCCCACTGGGATTGTGCTCGCAACCAAGGTACATGCCCTTGACTGGAATTGAACCTGGGACCCTTGAGTCCGCAGGACAGTGCTCTATCCACGGAGCCAAACAGGTCAGGGCACATTGCTTGAATTTAAAATAAGTCACCAGAAAAGGAAAAAAATATATGAGAAATAACTTCTTTGTTCATAAATTGTTGGATGTGTATATGGATAGGTATTTTCAAAATGTCATCATACTCCTGAAAATTTTTTTTTAAATTTGAAAAGTACATGCAATAAAGGAGTTTGTCTTTCTTGGGGGTTTCTCATATTTTAATAAATCTAACTAGCTTCTATTGAAAATTACAATGTGGCAGTTTTTAATTGGTAAAAATTTTTCTAAGCTCTAATCTAAATCAAAATTTCTTCTTTGTGAGAAGTATTACCTGTCACTAAAATTCGTTTACACATATTCCCGTTTTGTTGCTATTTTGCTCTACATGACCTTTTTGTTTGTAAATAACCCATCTTCTGTTTTCAGTGATTCTGTTAGCTGAAATACAGTGGGGATACCTTTATTTGCTTTCTCCATTTTAACCCTCTTGCTTTCTGATTTGTATCCTATGAAACCAAACTTTTCTACTTCCTCTAGATCCTGTTTCCCTTTTCAATTTTGTGAAATCAAAGAAAATGCTACAGCTTACTGGAAGCATCTTTGAACTCTCATGAGTTTCCTCTATTGCTTTTTTTTTTTTTTTTTAGCAGTTTTTAAGTTCAATCATTTATTTTCTCAACCATAAAATTTGCAGTGTTTCTTTGTACATTCAATTTGAAGTTTGAAACTGAAATAACTTACGGTAAAGCTCTTTCTTCTCTGAGACTCACTTTTTAGTCTGTAAAATGATGACAAAGTTGGACTTGGTAAACTTTAAATTTGATTGTGTTTAGTAGTCTAAACCATATTATCTCTCAAAATCAAGCTAAATGTGGCAGATCTTTACCTCAGGGAGCATTTTAATTGAAGGTATGCTCAGGTGTGAAATCTCTCACTGAAGACTTTGATCCTACAAGCTTAGAATTTATTGGAGTCATTGAGTAGGAATATTGTTGTGGATTCTGTCTTCCTCTGTTAGCTTTGGTAACTTCACTGGATGCTGTTTTGTTTCTTGTTTTTATCCTCACCTGAGGACATGTTTACTGTTTTGAATGAGAGACAGATAGGTAGATATTTTTTAAGGCATGTTAATAAATATGGAAGGGAAAGAAAAATTAGAGAATCGTTATGTTTTCAAGCCCCAAAGTAATTACTAAATCAAATAAAGATCATCAGTGTGAGCTAGATTTCAGGTGTATGTGGTCATGTTGTAACATATACAAAGAGCATGGATTTTTCTCTCATGTGTATTTGCCCCTGTCCACAGATTGGGTTCAGATATATCTTCTGAGGTTCTCATTCTCCTAGACCAGTGGCTATCCAAGTCACATTCTTCTTATGGTAAAAGTCAGGAGTGCAAAATATAAACACAATTGGATAAAGACATTTTTTTTTATTTTATCTACTGGCATCTCATTGATTAGAGCCAGCTACATGCCAAGTTTAGCTCCCAAAAGAAGAAATGAATCATTCTCCCCTGATTTAATCTATCACAGATTACATAGATATAATATAATAAATAGCCTGAAAGTTTGTTGGACATCAACATATTCATATACAAATATTTCAATATGGATTACCTTTTTGATTCAGAGAGAAAAATAATATCTATTCTATTAAGATATTTTTTGTTTACTATTTAACTTAAGAAATAAAATGGAATCATCAGTTATGAAACAACCTACTATTATATTTCTCCTAATATGAGGCAATAAGTGTACAATATTGCCTGCATAGAAATATTGTCCAAAATAATTAACTTTAACTTAAATTGGGTTAGAGGAAAATAAGAGGCAAATCTAGAATGTAAAACTTTCTAGAAGAAAAGTGGCATATACTCTTCAAAACACAGACTAAGGGTCAGGGGTGCTATTTTAGGAGAAAAGAAACTAAGGAGCCATGCAACCAAATGCAATGTATGAAGCTTGACTACAATCTAGACCCCCCAAATCATAGAAGATTGAAAATTTAAGTATGGCCTATACAGTATATAATATTAAATTAATACCAATGGTATGTAGTGTTACAAGAATACTTTGTTATATAGAGTACCATCTTTATTCTTAGGCAATACATGCTAGAATACTTAGAAATAGCATTCATGATATCTGTGCCTTACTTTCAAGTACATGGGTGGGAGGAGGGCAGGAAAGAATAGAGGGAGGGAGGAATAAAGGAAGAGGGCAATGTGCAATTTGAAATTGTTCTTAAGTTGAAAACTAGAGGCCTGGTGCAAAAATTTATGCATGGGTGGGGTCCCTTGGGGTGGCCTATGGGGATTGGGCCCCAGCTTGCACCCCCAGGCTCATAGCCCCGGCTCGTGCCCCCAGCCTTGTAGCCCTGCAGCCCTTCCTGGCACCCCACCATGGCCTGGCACTGCTCCCTCACCTGCTCCACCATCCATCCCCCTGTGGGGTGATTAATCAGGGCCCCTGCCTGATTCCCTCAGTGCCTGGGAGCCAGGTAGTAGCCCCGACCCCTGCCACTGCTGCTGGTCACCATCTGCAGGGTAATCAGCAGGGCGATCAGGCCCCCACTAGCATCAGCCTTGGCCTGGTGCCACCTGTTCACCTGCTCCACCATCCCACTGTGGTCCTGCTCTCATCAGGGCCCATCAGGGCCAGCAGAGCCTCTAATGCCACCTCGGTCAGTGCTACGCATGGATGCCCAGCATGTTTCACACCACCCCCTGGGGGTCATCGCACGTCATAGTGAGCGGTCGAATTTCTGGTCTCCTGGTTGAAAGATCACCAGAGAGGACAGTTTGCATATTAGGCTTTTATTATATAGGACTAGGGGCCCAGTGGACAAATTTGTGCACCTTGAAAGGAACTCTGGGCCGTGAGGCTGTGTTAGGCACAGTGGTGGGTCTCAACCCATCCTCCGCACCCTGCCTGGCCCCTCCCACAGTGGCCCCCGATCACCTGTATGCCAGCAGCCCTGCTCCTGCTGCCACTGCTCCCACACACTGATGGCGCCAGCCCCACTCGCACTCGCTGAAGGCACAAAGCAAATGGGGCTGGCACCAGCAACATGTGTGAGTAGGGTCGGCACCATCAGTAGGTACAAGCGGTAGCCTCAGGAACAGGGGGAGGTGGAGAAGACCTGAGGGGTGATTGGGGTGGGCAGCCACTGCTTGCACTTGCTAATGGCACTGAGTGATTGGGGCCGGTGCCAGATGCCGGCAGTGAGTGCTAGTGGTGGCTCTGGTGCTGGCACCAAGTGTGAGTGGAGCCAGCGCCAGCCAGCAGCAGGTGCAAGAGCTGGATGGGACCGTGGTGCATGGGAGCAAAGAATTTTCATTAACCACCAGGGGCTTGCCCAGATGCCAGCAATCGGTGCCCTGCCTCGGCCTGGCAGCCCTGCTCACCTACTCTACCATCCCATCACGGTTGATGCCCACTGTGTTCTGCACACGCCCCCTGGTAGCCAGTGTACATCATAGTGACTGGTTGTTCTGCCAGTTGGTCTATTTGCATATTAGTCTTTTTATTATATAGGACAATAAACATCAAGAGTGATGCATTATTTTCTGAATGAAAATTAAGCATGTAAATCAGTTTAATATGATTGTTTAGACAAAAGAATATGTATCTTTAATAACCATAAGTGTCAACTAAAAGGATTTTTTTTATTGAGGGTTATTTTTAACACTTGAAAACATTAACATTACAAGATAAAGTATTACAAGATAAAGTATTACAAGATAAAGTATATGCATATACATTTGAACCTTTTATATTTTAATTTACTTAAATGAGGCATACAGCCCTAACCGGCTTGGCTCAATGGATAGAGCCTCAGCCTGCGGACTGAAAGGTCCCAGGTTTGATTCTGGTCAAGGGCATGTACCTTGGTTGCGGGCACATCCCCAGTAGGAGGTGTGCAGGAGGCAGCTGATCGATGTTTCTAATTCTCTATCCCGCTCCCTTCCTCTCTGTAAAAAATCAATAAAATATATTTTAAAAATATTAAAAAATTTAGGCATACAGAATATATGTCCAGAAAGTTATCATGATTTGTTTATTGTTAATAAGAATTTTTAATAGCCATTATTTTCAATGGCTGTTATATACAATCTGCCTTAAACAGGCACAATAGGTCGTCTTAGCATGTTTACAATTTAAATAAAAGTGGAAAGACCAATAACATTTAGTTTCCTTTTGATCCTGTCAGGACAGTTATGAGTAATTAAATGGATTCTGCATTGTGATGATAATGTAAAAATAACACAGATTTTGTGTTAATTCCTGTTGTAATGTAACAGACATATAAGCATGATGGGTTCTCAATCCCTAATTAGGATATGTTGTAGCAGAGAAACTTTCTGATCAGCCTAATTCTGGTTTGGTGAGTTGTGGCTCATTATAAAGAGATGATTAGTTCACTTATGATTGCGATTTTATAACTTCAGGAGTTTTTAAGTGCTCTTTCTGAATGAATAAAATAAATTAGCTGTAATAGTCACCATGGAAAATAGAAAAGATGATGTTCATTTTCAGAGAAAATTACTTATGTGGGTAGTACTAAAGGTTGAATCATGGAAACTCAGTCTTGGGTGGATTTTTAATTCTTGTATATAATGAGAGACTGTCTTCTCTTTCACAGGTCCCTTGGGGTTAACTAGATATGCAAATTTCTCAAACTTAACCTTAAAGTTACCTGATAAACATTAAAAAAATCTATTCATGCTTGCATCCCATATTGAGAAATTTTGATGTTTATTTATTGAGAGAAAAATTATCTCAATCTTCTTTATCAGCCTCTATGCATATTTGGAATTAATTATTCTTATTACAGAATCATCAAAGAGAGGCTTTCATGTTTGGATGTAATAAACAAAGCAAGAGATAGTAATACCTATTCCTCTTCCTAAGAATCACACTTGTTTTTAAAATTGATTTCAGAGAGGAAGGGATGGAGGGAGGGAGGGAGGGAAGGAAGGGGGGAGAGAGAGAGAGAGAGAGAGAGAGAGAGAGAGAGAGAGAGAGAGAGAGAGAGAGAGAGAGAGAGAAACATCAATGATCAGCTGTCTCCTGCCTGTCTCCTACTAGGGATGGGGTCTGCAACCTGGGCATATGCCCTGACAGGGAATCAAACCATGACCTCCTGGTTCATAGGTTGACACTCAACCACTGAGCAACACAGGCTGGGCCAGAATCACCCATCTTTATTTCATAGGAGAATATCTTCATAATCTTGAAGTTTTCTATTTGAGATGAATGTGGCTGAAAATGAAAAGCAAAGAAGTAATCAAGTGACTCCATTTAGCCCTTCTCTTTATTTGATTGTGCATAGGTAGAAGGTAGGTCTGAATATAAACACACACAGTTAGGATTTTTCCCCAATTGTTGTCATCAGAATTGGAGGGTCCCTTCTTGGAGAGATAACTTCTCTCACACTACCACAAATGGGAGTACTTTCCATATTACTGGGCTATATTTGAACACATTTTTTAAATATATTTTAATAATTACTCCGTAATAGGCATATAACTATTTTCCCCATAGAAACTCAGCTAATCTTCATCATAACTGTATGGGTTGCATATAAATAGCATATGAAGTAGTAATTATGTTGCTAAGGCAGAATTCCTCATTGCTAGTGAAGAAACTGAAACAAGGTTTTGTTTATTTCAACTTTGATATTTTTTAAATCCTCACCCCAGGATATGTTTATTGATTTTTGAGAGAGAGAGAGAGAGAGACATGGATATGAGAAACATTAACTGGTTGCCTCCCAAACACATCTCAATTGGGGGTTGAATCTGAAATGTGTCCTGACCAGTAATTGAAACTGAAACCTTTAGCTGTAAGGATGACATTCCAATCAACTGAGCCACCCACCCAGGGATCCATTTTGAAAACTTTATTTTTCCATGTACTAACTACTACCCTTAATTTTATATTATTTGTAAATGCATAAACGTGTATTATATTTAGTATTTCTTACCCATGTTCTCAAAATATTTAACAGAATAGGGCCTATTGTAGGTCTCAGACATACCTTTATAGACACACAGCTTTATTTGACATTATTTAAATACTTGGTGGGGGGGAAGTCCCTCAGCCTGGCCTGTGCCCTCTCACAGTCTGGGACCCTTGGGGGATGTCCGCCTGCTGGCTTAGGCCTGCTCTCCAGGCGATCAGGCCTAAGCTGGCAGTCAGACATCACTCTGGCAGCCCAGGAGTTTTTGGGAGATGTCCACTTACCAGTGAGGAGCAGGCCTAAGCTGCAGTCGGACATCCTTAGCGCTGCTGAAGAGGCGGGAGAGGCCTCCATTCCACCACCTCAGCTGTGCTGGCAGCTGGCAACCTGGCTTGTGGCTGAGCAGAGTGCCCCCTGTGGGAGCACACTGACCACCAGGGGGCAGTTTCTGCATTGAGCATCTGCCCCCTGGTGGTCAGTGTGTGTCATACTGACCAGTCATTCCCAATGGTTCTGCGGTTAGGGTCAATTTGCATATTATCCTTTTATAATATAGGATAGAGGCCTGGTGCACAAGTGGGGGTTGGCTGGTTTGCCCTGAAGGGTGTCCTACTGGGTTGCCTGGCCAGCTTGGGTGAGGGGCTGATGGCTATTTGTAGGCTGGTCAGACCCCCCAGGGGTTACCCTTATCCCATGGGAATGTAGCTAGCCTGGTTGAGGGGCTGAGGACTGTTTTCAGGCTGGCCACAGCCTCTTCAGGGTGGGGGTCTATACTAAGGTGCCTGGCCAGCCTGGGTGAGGGACTGAGAGCCGTTATCAGGCTGGCCATGGCCATGGGCTGGAAGCAGGTATCTGGGATTTATTTAACTTCTATAATTGAAACTTTGTTGACTTGGTCCCACTCAAAGCCACTGGCTGGAAGCAGGTATCTTGGGTTTATTTACCTTCTCTAATTGAAACTTTGTTGCCTTGAGTTGAGCTCAGGGCCCGCAGGGCAGGTGGGAATCAGCTTCCTCCATCGCTGGGACAACACAAGTCTCCTTCCTCGCTACAGCTCCCTGGCTGCCGCCATCTTTGTGATGGAGTGAGGGTTAGTTTGCATATTACTCTTTTGCCTGGGCAGAAGACCCCCAAGCCCCTCCAATCGCTGGATTCACAGAGCCCAGGCCTCTGTGATCACTGGCTTTGACCCTGCCCCCTGCCATCACTGGCTCTGATCTTGCCCCACTGGCAGCCTCTGGCGAAGGCTGCAGCCTGGCAGGGGACCCCCATACCCCTGCTTTGCCAGCTCCACTGGTACCTAGACACTTGCGATTGCAGGGTGTGTCCCTGCCCCTCCAATTGCTGGCTCTGTGGAGCTCAGGCTCCTGCAATCTCTGGCCTTGCCCCTGCCCAGGCCTGAGGCTTCTGACCCACCTTCATACCCCTCTGATCACCAGCTCCACCCTAGTCCATGCCTGAGGTGTCTGGCCTTGGCAGGGGACCCTCAGCACCCTCTGATCACCTGCTCTGCCCCTGCCCCCCTGCCCCCCCGCCTCCCCTGCCACCTGCCTGGCTAGCAAGCCTGACCACTTTAGTGGTGGGGCTGAGCCGGACTGGGCATTGCCATCTTGTGGCTATGGGTGCTGTCATATTTGTGACAGAGTGACACCTAATTTGCATATTACTCTTTTATTAGATAGGATGCCCAAATTACATTTCATTATTATGGTTATTCCTGCCAACTAAAGCTATCATGAAACAAACTTTCTTTAATCAATACAAAAGGTAAGACAATTTAGCATATTGTTTCCTGGCTTTGACTGCATGACTAATATGAGAATCTAAAAAATAATACCTGAAGAGAATGATCAGAGACTGAAGAAATAGGTAAGGGCCACACATGCAAGTTTTTTTTAGGATAGTAAGGAAATATCAATTTCTTATTATCAATGAGAAACTATTAAAGAAAGAATTTTACATACTATATGTGTTTTGAAAAAGAGAAATGGTGTTGTGATTAGGTTTGCATTTTATACAAAATCTATTGCTGAATGGTGGAGAATGTGTTCAGTGGTGCCAGAAAGAGAGGATATTAAAATATTAGAAATGCATGTGAGAGTGATGGTAGCTATATTAACTATATTTCTGGTAATATAGAAATATTTATATTTTTATATTACCAGAAGCACTGCAAACATAGAAGCTTAAAATAAAACACATTTTCTTCTAAGTTTCTGTGAGTTAAAAGCCTGGTCAGAGTTTAACTGGATTCTCTTCTGGATCTCTCACATGCAAGGTGTCAACCAAGCTGGAGTGTCACCTTAACTGGGGAGGATTCAATCACAGGCTCATTTGGTTGTTGACAGACAGCACTTGGTTTCCCAAAGGCTGTTCAATGGAGGGCCGTGGTCGTTGTTGGCCATTGACCAGAGGCCATCATCTTCAGTTTCTTGTCAATTGGTTCTCTTCATAGGGCAGCTCACAGGAAGCTTGCTTCAGCAAAGCCAGCAAGAGAAAGATGTTAGGGTCTCAGGGCATATCAGTACATTTCCCATGTTCTGTAGTTAAGAAGAGAGTGAAGCCTGCAGTGTGGCTCAGTGGTTGAGTGTCAGCTTATGAAACAGGAGGCCGCAGTTTGATTCCTTTCTGGGCACACGCCCTGGTTGTGGGTTTGATTCAGTGGGAGGCATGCAGGAGGCAGTCAATCAATGATTCTCTCTCTCCATTGCTGTTTCTGTCTCTCCCTTCCTCTCCCTTCCTCTCTGAAATGAATAAAAATATATCTTAACAGAGAAAAATAAAAAACAAGAGAGCCACAGTTTCCTCCCACAATCATGCAGTGAGTAGGTGGCAGACAGGAGGAATTATACAAGTACGTGAATACCGGCAGGCAGGGAATATTGAGGACCATTTTAAAATCTGTATTATAGAAAATTAGACTTGATATAGCTACTGTGATGGAAAGTGGTATAGAAAGATTTTTGAGATAATTAGAAATTATCATCAATTTGTTAATTAAATAAGGTAAGAGTAGGAGAATGATTTTTAGAATTTTTAATAGGAAGAAAGATTTTTAGTATTTAAATCAGTGTTTATCTTATTGTTTGTTTGGATCTTTTTGAGACATGCATAGTTTATAACTAGGTTTTTTGCATTGTTTTTGTAAAAAATAATGACAATTACTGATATATTTTATGTTCTGATATTTAAACAAAAGGGAATTTATAGTTTCCAAAGAGGAAATCCTTATTATTGATTTAAATATTTCCCCAGGAATGCTGGGGCAATCACAATTCTTTTTTAATACATATTTTATATATATATATATATATATATATATATATATATATTCACTTTCAGAGATGATTGACAACCTATTATCAAATCTATTATCTAATCAAAGAACTCTATCTCATGAAACTTCTAGTCTGAATCATTTTACATGAATAAAATATAAAATTTAAATAAGCTTTTAATATTTACCATTGCTGTTATGATATTATGATAGTTATTGACCTATGCACTAAGATAAAATTATTACCATTTCCTAGAAAAATAATTTATAGGCCTAGAAGGGAAAGTCATTTCTTAATGATGAGCTAGCTCTCATTTTATGCAATTACATCACTTACAGAAAGTACACAAATGAAATAAAATCCATACCGGTTATTAACTCTAATTTCTACATTATTCACTTGAATTTCATTGTTCAAATATAAGTAATACAGAGTTGCTTAGAATATAAATTAGTTTTCAATAATCTATTGAAGTCCTATTATTCTTTCTGCATTTTAGAGTCTATAGTCAGAATATTTGCATGCTTTATCCTGGGGATTTTACTTCTGATATTCTATTTCTAATAGCCTTTTCCTTAAACGTGGATTTAAGTTTTGCACATTTTAGAACATTTTCTGCTCAATATTCCAGTCTGATAGTATTTTGTGCAAGATAGAAGATACCTTTTTCACTGTACAGATGCTTTCTGCATAGGCAATATTTTGCTCTTTTTCTCTTAGTTTAATCTAGACTCTTGAAAACTAAACAATATAATTTTATGTGAATTAAGTCTTTTGAAAAAATTGTATGTCTTGAAGGAAATGTAATGTGCCCTAATGAAACTTAAGTTATCATCACAGTATTGCAATTTAAACACTATAGTTCACAAATATATATTCTTCCCATTGCCCTTTACTTCCCAAATTCAGACTCATTAATACTCAGAATCAATTAAGTTTTCCAACCTGCAAAGAATCTCTTTCCAATTCTGGAAAATATTCTCACTTATATAGTTAAGATACATTTGCAAAATATGGAATAAGTTCTATGATTATAACTATTTCGTGTTTTTAATATCTGTTCTTACCTTTTTTAAAAAATATATATTTTATTGATTTTTTACAGAGAGGAAGGGAAGAGGGATAGACAGTTAGAAATATTGATGAGAGAGAAACATCAATCAGCCGCCTCCTGCACACCCCCTACTGGGGATGTGTCCACAATCAAGGTACATGCCCTTGATCAGAATCTAACCTGGGACCCTTGAGTCTGCAGGCTGACGCTCTATCCACTGAGCAAAATCGGCTAAGGCTGTTCTTACCTTTTTATTCCTAGTACCATGATCTTGCTCCAGGCCCTCATTATCTCCATCTGGAATTTTAAAAAAAGAAGAAGAAGAAATCCTCTCAGAAGGACATGCTTTTATTGATTTATTTTGGAGAGAGAGGAAGAGCAAGAGAGAAAAACATTGATGTGAGAGAAATAGATCAGTTTCCTCCAGCATGCACTGACCAGGGCTGAACCCACAATGGGTGTGTGTGTGTCTTTTGATCCAGAATACAACCTGCCACCTTTCAGCATATGGAAATATGCTCCAACCAACTGAGCCACACTGGCTAAGGCTAGACTGTTTTAATAGTTTAAGATAATATTTTATTTCATTCTTTCTTTTCAAAAATGTCTTCTAATCAATACAACTGTGCTTATTAATAATCAAATAATTTTCTTGGATTCCCATAAAATCAACTTCATATTTCAGATTCCACAACACAAGAGTGCCCACCAGCCTCTTTGGTTCATAAACTCACCATCTTACACTATATGAATAATAAACTAATTACATTTTCCAAACACATGTCATGCCCTTATAAATCAATTCCTCCTCCCAAAAGAATTCTTACTCATCCTGAGACTAAGTTCTCTCTTCTGTTTCCCTACAAGATTCTGTACTACATCCATATGAATAGGCATTATTTTTTTAGTTGCACCTGAAATAAAGGTGAATCATACAATTGACTATATTTCACCTTCAATGAAATAGAGGGAAGAGTTGTTTTATGTTTTGAGTAATATATTGGATCACTGGGCTTTCCTTCCCTTGAGTCTAACTTCCTAGTGAGAAGTATAATAACTTGATTTTTTTCCAAAACAAAATACCTAAATTGATATTTTGATCTCTATATGCTCCCTAACAATTCTGCAGTCTACCCTTCTAATTCTTTTTTATGATTCTATAGACAGATTTCTGTCCTCATTTACATAGTCATAGCTTGCATTTTTACCTTCCTTCAAATGCTGAAAATTGCAACCAGGTATATTTGGTTATTCTTTTATTGTTTAACTAGAGGTCCAGCGTGCTTGAAATCATGTGTGGTTAGGGGCCCTAGGCCATTTTCAGCCCACTATCCAGTCCCAGCTACCACCCCCTGGTTTGCCATGGTTCCCCATTCACAGCATGGCTCTGGTTCCCCATAGCCTGTGGGCCAGGGGAGGGGACCAAGAGGTCACCATTCCACCCTCTCCCCACCCCACTGCCACTCACCTCAGTTCGCCATGGTTCCCCATTTGCCAAGCTGCGATCAGAGCCTGAGAGCCAGGGGAGGGACCAAGAGGTTGCCGTTCTGCCCCTTGCCAGTCCCACCCCATCCTGCTGCCATTCACCTCTCTTGCCTTGGTCCCCTGATTGCAGCACAGCTCAGGTTCCCTGGAGCCTGTGGACCAGAGGTAGGGACCAAGAGGTCACCGTTCCACCCATCACCAGTCCTGCCCCACTTCTCTGTTTGCAGTGATTCCCCATAGGTCAGAGACTATGGGCCCGGAGGGAAGGGACCAAGAGGTAGTCAGTGCACATCATGGTGGCCGGTCATTTGACTGTCCTGGTTGTCACAGACACTTGCTTTACCCTATCTAATAAAAGAGTAATATGCAAATTAGGCATCATTCCGTCACAAAGAAGGCCACCCCCATAGCCACAAGATGGTCAGGCCTGTTATCCACGCAGATGGCAGGGGAGGCGGGGAGCCCAAGGGCCTGAACAGGCAATCAGTGGGACTGGGGGTCTCTACCCAGGCCAAAGGCCTCAGGCATGGCCCAGGGCGGAGCTGGTGTTCTGAGGGGGCAGGGGCAGAGCTCGTGATCAGAGGGTATGAGGGTGCCCTACCCAGGCATAAGGCCTGGACCAAAGGCCTCAGGTCTGGGCAGGGACAAGGCCAAAGATCGCAGGGGCCTAGGCACCAGTGGAGCTGTCAAAGCAGGGGTCAAAGCAGGAGCGGAACCGGTGATCTCAGGGCCTGGGCAGGGGCAGAGCCAGTAATAGGAGGGGAAAGGTCAGAGCTGGTAATGCAGGGGTCTGGGGGTCCTCTGCCCAGGCCTGTAGCCTTGGCCAGAAACTGTAATGGGGCAGGGGTGGAGCTGGTGATGAAAGTGGGTAGGATCAGAGCCTGTGACCACAAAGGTCTGGACTTTGTGAAGCCGGTGATTAGAGGGGTTGGGGGTCTTCTGCCTAGGCCTGGGCAGGGTTGGAGCCAGCAATTTCAGGGGTCTGGGGGTCCCCTGCCCAGGCCTGCATCCTGGGTCAGAGGTTACAGGCCTGGGTAGGGGTGGAGCTGGGATTGGAGGGGCAGGGGTGGAGCCCATGAACAGAGTGAACTAGAGAGGAAACACCTTTTCTGACTGCTCATTGGCTAAGGTCCCTGAAGGCCACTGGTAATATTCTTAGTAACTTGGGCAATAAGAATCCAAGAAGGTGATCTAGGGTTTTTCGACCACATTCCTGGAGAAAAAAAAATGAAGGTCCACTGCTGGAGGGCTAAGAAATTTCATATCCTGCCATAGCTGGTTTGAGTGCATAATACCTCAGCCTGCTGACTGTAGGGTCTGGGTTCAATTCTGACCAAGGGCATGTACCTAGGTTGCAGGCTCTTCCCTGGCTTGGGCTCAGGTCAGGGCATATGCAGGAAGCAACCAATCAAAGTGTTCCTCTCACTTTGATGTTTCTCTCTGTTTTTTCCTTCTCTTCCACATTCTCTAAAAATCAATGGAAGCATATCCTCAGGTGAGGATTAAAAAAAAAGAAAGAAATGCCATATCCCATTAAAGACACATCTTCAAAATGCCTAAAGAAAGTTGTCATTTTTTCATGGTGAAGGGACTGGAGTCCATGTTGATGAAAACACCTTGGTGGCTGCGGTGACTGGCAGTGGCTGCAGCAGTGGGGTGATGGGGCAGGTGGCTTCCCCTCATTAGCCTGGTCACCTCCCACAAAGGGAGGCCAGACTGTGGCTTAGGCCCTCTCCCCAAGGGAAGCAGGGCGTGGGTCTAAGCCATCAGTAGGACACCCCCTGAGGGTTCCCAGCATTTTAGAGGGGGCAGGCTGGACTGAGGAACCCCTCCCCCCAGTGCATCAGGCCCCCAGTGTGTGTGTGTGTGTGTGTGTGTGTGTGTGTGAGTGCACACACACACACACACACACACACATATATTGTTTCTTTTGGTCCTATCATTTATTCCTTTAAATGAACTACCCTACAGATTATAAACATAACATTAATTATTATCTTTTCACTCTACTCTTCAATTGGTTGACTCACTACCAATAAGGTAAAGTTTTGATATTAGAAAGATGATTGTAATATGATGTCTTATTCATATTATCAGATTTGCACTGCTTTTTCCAGTTTTGCAACATCTCTATTAACAGTACCCTTATGTCAGGTTGTTCCTTTTTATATCTTCAACTAGGGGCCTCGTGCACAAAAATTTGTGCACTCTGGAGGTCCCTCAGCCCGGCCTGTGCCTTCTCGCAGTCTGGGACCCCTTGGGGGATTTCCACCTGCTGGAATGCCTGGCCAGCCTAGGTGAGGGGCTGATGGCTGTTTGCAGGCTGGCCAAGCCCTCCAGTGGGAACCCTTACCCTATGGGGGTGTGGCCAGCCTGGGTGAGGGTCTGAGGGCCATTTTCAGGCTGCCCACAGTCCCTTCGAATTTCAGGTCCCTACTGGGGTGCCTGGGCAGCCTGGGTGAGGGGCTGAGGGCCATTTTCAGGCTGGCCACATCTCCTTCATGGTACGGGTCCCTACTGAGGTGCCTGGCCAGCCTGGGTGAGGGGCTGATGGCTGTTTGCAGTGAGGCTGGCTGGAATTTACTGAACTTCTAAAGTTGAAACTTTGTTGCTTTAACAGGAGCCCAGGTCAGGTTGCCTGTGACAACCCTGGCTCCCAGCACTTCCTTGAGCCCAAGGCTGGAAGCAGGTCTCTGGGGTTTATCTTCTTTAATTGAAACTTTGTTGCCTTGAGGGGAGGCCACAGCCAGCCTAGGCAGACAGGAATCTTAGCTTCCTGCATTGCCTGTGCAAGCCTCCTGCTTTTTCAAGCTCTGTGGCTGCTGGCTTCCATCTTGGCAGGGTTAATTTGCATATAGTGGCTCTGATTGTTTGGTGGGCATGGCTTAGGTGTAAAGGAGTGAGGGTCAATTTGCATATCACTCTTTTATTAGAATAGATCATTTGCTTGCCATTTTGCTATTGTGAAATGCAATGTTAATTTTTAATCACCTATAGGCTGAGTTTTTTTAAAGAACTCTGATATTTAATTATATATATACTGCATATCTAATTTTAGCCCATCTCTCCCAGTAACAAAAATAGCCTAAATGTATTAGACTATTTTCTTAAAAATGCATTCTTTTCAAAATAAAAGCAAAATAATGCTTGGACCTTTGTGACTCTGTGTTGTTACATCTTTTTAGGTTACTAAGAAATGCTTTTAAAATTTCTATATATCATGAAATTCTGATAGAAAATAAACTGAGTAAATATTGTGAAACCATAAACATCAACAAATTGGCAAAGTAGTTTGTTTAATTAAATATTTATTGTTCAGATTATTACATATGTTCCTTTTTTTAACCCCCATAGCTCCCCTCCACCTGGTTCCCCCCTCCACCCCGTGCCCTTACCCCCACCATTGTCTTCATCCATAGATGTAAGATTTTTGTCCAGTCTCTTCCCATACCCTTCATGTCCCCTTCCCCCTTGAGAAATATCAGTCCATTCCCTTTCTATGCCCTTACTTATATTCTATTCACCAGTTTATTCTGTTCATTAGATATTTCTATTGACTTGTTATATTCATTTGTTGAAAGATATGTATTTGTTGTCACTGTTCTTCATACTTTTTATTTTTACCTTTTTCTTCTTCTTCCTCTTCTTAAAGAATGCCATTTAGCATTTCAAATAATCCTGGTTTGGTAGTGATGTACTCCTTTAGCTTTTTCTTATCTGTGAAGCTCTTTATCTGACCATCAATGTTACATGATAGCCTTGCTGGGTAGAGTAATCTTGGCTGTAGGTTCCTGCTATTCATCACTTTGAATATTTCTTGCTCTCCCTTCTGGCCTGCATGGTTTCTGTTTAGAAATTAGCTGACAGTCATATGGGTACTCCCTTGTAGGTAACTAACTGTTTTTCTCTTGCTGCTTTTAATATTCTCTTTGTCTTTTGCCCTTGACATTTTAATTATGATGTGTCTTGGTGTGGTCCTCCTTGGATTCTTTTTGTTTGGGATCCTCTATGCTTCCTGGATTTGTAAGTTTATTTCTTTCACCAGGTAGGGGAAGTTTTCTGTCATTATTTCTTCAAGTAGGTTTTCAATCTCTTGCTCTCTATCTTCTTCTGGTACCCCATAATTCTGATATTGGTATGCTTAAAGTTGTCCCAGATGCTCCTTACACTATCTGTACACTTCTGGATTCTTTTTTCTTTTTTCTCTTCCTGTTGGATGCTTTTTGCTTTTTCATGTTTCAAATCTTTGACTTAATTATTACAAACCTCTAGTCTGCTATTGAATCTCTGTATAATATTACTAAGTTTATCGGCGGATTCTAGAAAATTCTTGAAAAAACTTAAAACTGTAGTTCTGAACTCTATATCCAGTAGCTTGCTTTCCTCCATTTCTGTCATTTGTGATCTTTTTCTTTGTCTCCGCGTTTTGGCTGCTTCCCTGCATTGATAGAGTGGCTTTCTGTGCTAGGTGTCCTATAGGGCCCAGTGATTCAGCCTCCCCAATCACCTGGGGTGGACACTCTTGTTGTATGCCTTTGAAGGCTGTGTGCACAGTCTTGTTGTAGTTATCACTGGGAGGTACTACTGGGAGGAAATGACTGCCAGGCCTTTATCCTTGTTGTTTGGGGTTTGGAACTTTTGGAGTTCTGTCCCAGCTGCAGTCCCTTAGGTTATGCTGCAGGCAGGCAGGTGCACAGCTTGGGCGGGGTTGTAAGTTGAGTTGGGCGGGGTCTCAGAATCACTGGGGCAGAGCAACGCGAGATGGCTGCCCCTCCAAGGACTCTGTGGCTTCTTCTGGTTCCACGCCCTGGTGTCTGCACGCCCCTGAGTCCCTGAGAGTCCACGTCAGTGATCGCTGCGAACAGCTCTGCTAGAACACCACTCGCCTTCCACCCCGTTGCCCGACAGCCCGCATCACATTCAGTGTAGCCCCGGAGTTTATAATCTCCTTCCAAGCTGTGGACCTTGGTGCTGCAGCCCCCTTTCGCCCACATCGTCTCTGTTTCGAGCGCATCCGTACCTCTCAGTTTTGGCACCAGGAACTTCTACTCAGTCTCAATGCACTCCTTCTCTTGCCTTCTAGTTGTAACGGTTCCCCTCCCTTGGTTCTGGAGGATGGCCGTTTATCTTTATAGTTGTATTTTTATAATGTAGTTGTGGAAGGCTGTGCATTTACGTATATACCTCATGCCACCATCTTGTTTCTTCGAATAATTGGCAAAGTAGTTTTAATATAATCAGATGAAATATGTTAGTTCTCACAAAACACTTGAAAAATACAGGGGGAAAAACAGTAAAGTAGTAGAAAAATATAAATTAAACTTGCTTGCTTACACATAATACATCATATTATGGACTAGATGAACTAATAGTTACATTAAATTAAGACTCAACATGGGTTACTTTTATCACATAATATTTGGACCTATACTTTCAAAAACCAAAGTCTTCCTTCCCTTAGAACTTATATAGAGGAAACCATCAATGTGGTAAAAAGCCTCACAGTCAACGTATAGGTTCTTAGTCCTTACACATTTCTCTTGAAGAGAAGATCTTGTGTGGTGTGTGTGTGTGTGCATTGTATTGTAGACATTATGGGAAGCATAATAATATTTGCTAATTTTAAGTCGGTTATGACAAGAGTGATTTTTCCTCTCTTTTAATATTCAAAAGGATTAATAAGTGGAGACAAAAGTGAATATATTTGGCTCTATGTGAACCAAATATTATTAGGTTGAATAATAGAGGTGCTAGAGATAAATTTGGCTGGCAATTAGCAGTGTTGCTTATTACACCAGGTGTTGTGAACATCTATGAAAAAATGGATGGAATGACTGCTTTTGAGAAGATTAAGCTATCAAATAAATGGTTGTTTTAGAATGCCTGTGAGGTCCCTTATAAATCCCAGATTACCTGTTTGTTTTTAATATCCTCTTCTCTCATGGTTTATGTAATTATTAAGTTAGGGATTTCCATTTTAAATTTATGTATAAGAAAAATAATGTTTTCTTTTATATTTCTCCATGTAAGTTATATGCAGTACTGCATGTATTAACACATTTACCCATTTAATTTATAAATATACAGATTTTCAAATACATGTGTTTTTATCTCTTTATAGATTGTATCACTTATTTCAATGGTAAAAATGACACTTTTCCAAATACATTGCATTTATATTTTACACCTTTATTGATATTACTCAGTTACTTAACTAATGATTATGATATATTATTCCTAAATCACTTTCCTCCTAACATTTTTGTAACACACTGAAATTTGCTTATATCATATCATTTAATTTTAAGGAAATTAATGATGGCCTTCAGAGTAGATATCTAGGTCACATTCCTCCCAAATTTATTTCTAGTGAGCATAGCCAATCACTGTCCCAAAACAAATCCCCCCTTGTCTTCCTAAAAACCTGGAGCTTACATAATAGTACAGTTCGTACACACATTACATCAGAAATAAAAGATAATAGACACCAATTAATATTCATCCTTTCTCTAGTCCAGACAAAAATTCCACTTACTATTCTAAGGTGAAGTCATCAAAAGTCATTGAGCTTCCCTTGGGTTCAAATAAGATAGCTAGAAGTTCGAAGTTCCTAGAATCTATCCGGGTAGACCTAGTTTTCAGACCTTTGGACATATAGCACTTAAAAAGTGTCTAGAAAGTGGTCATATGCCTGATACTCTGATGTAATTTTGAAATGTATCGGGAATGTCCAATGGACTTTAAGGTCAAGTGAAAAGGGCATGGACTAAAGATGTAACGGGTTAAGGTATAGTAAAAATTTAAACATTCTTATAAATAAACATGTGTTTTTAATAAAATATCCAAAACAATGAATGTATGTTTGCTGATAATTTCTCTTTTACCTGTTAAAAGCTTTAGGAGACATCTGAATTGTTTACATCAACTCTGATTGCTTTCTTATTAATTAAGTTAGCTTCATGGTGCTATAGAAAAAGTGAAGCAATATAATGATGAACGAACAATTAAAGAGAGCCTGATTTGTTTCAAAGAAATGATTATACTTTTTTAGGAACTCAGAAAAACTTTCTGAGGGATTATGACCGTATGTTTATAACATTAGGAAGTGTTTTATTCCAAAATGTAATCTTTACTAGTACAACTAGAAATCAAGTTTCACAAATTTCTATTACTATCATGCTGCTTCTTAGAAGGAAAAAACAGGAAGCTATTAATATTTATAGACTAAGAATGAAGCAAACACTATAAATTAAATATTACCGGTTTTCATTGAAGAGCCCAGTAAACTGACCAAAAACCCATCAGCTGATTTCTTGTGGTAATAAGAAAGAGAAAAACCAGGGGGGTGTGCTCTTTAAAGTACTTAACCTTTGATATTATTAAATCTCCCACTTTACTATATGCAGAACCTGAGATTTGAGGTAAATAATAAATAATTGCTTTCTAGAATAGCTAGAGTTTTGTATTTTTTATTTTAACATAATGGAGCTTCCTTGTATTATGTGGTTTTGAGAGGAAGACCATACCAATCTACTTGTAATTTGAAAATCATGTTTAAGGAGCTGCTGCAAAGCTCTGAAGAATCTCATAGAGAATTTGATAAATTGTCTGTTAATTAAATAATCAAAATCCAATATCAGTGAGCTGAAGTGTGAAGATGTCATTTTCTGCTAGAGGTGAAATACGACTTGAAATTTTCCACCTCAGTCAGATGACTACCAATCCAGAACAAACTCTTAGGGATGTTCTTCAAATTATCATAAAAACCACCCTTAGTACAGCGTCTTTATGTGATATCAATAGTATTTCAGGATCACATTAGACTTCAGTACGGGCCTAAATCATTGCAAGTATGAGTAACATTCATACAGTTTAAACAAAACTAGAGAAAAAAGAACATTGCTTAATTTTTTTCTTTATATTTCCTGAAATTCTTTCTCCCAGAAATACATATTTGTATATAATTCATAATTCACGGAGCTATATTACACAATGCAAGTATTCTCATAGACTCACTATTACAACCAATTTCCAAAGTCTTTTAATAAGTTCAGAATTTGTTTAAATGTTACAATATATGTTACAATTAGACACATTTCAAGGATGAATAGAAAAAATACCTTTTGCATTGCTAAACATAGTATATATTACTTAAGCAAGGTCATTCATTAATGATAATTATAAGTATACACATTATGTTGAAAACAATGGTTGGGCAAACTTCTGTGAAAAAGTAAAATTTTAGAAAATCTTTCTACAAAATCACATCAAGCTCTCACAAAAGATTAGACATTAGAAACAAACAGTTCATAAATGCATACTGTTAAAAGAAATTTCATTTTTTTATGTTACGGTATTTTTTTATTGACACTATTGCAGATGTGTTATGGATTTTTATTTGACTGTTCAAGCATATATTCTAATTTAAGCTTCTTTCCTATGTTGAGTCTTTAAAATTGAACACTTAGTAAAAGGGAATTCAATAATCCAAGAAGTGACCATGGCTGCTATACTATTTCAGTCACAACATGCATTATCCTATATAATAAAAGGCTAATATGCAAATCAACTGAACAGCAGAATGACTGGTCACTGAACACCAGAGCACAGACATTCAACGCAGGAGTTGCCCTCTGGTGGTCAATGTGCTCCCACAGGGGGAGTCCTGCTCAGCCAGAAACCAGGCTCAGGGCTGGCAAGTGCAGTGATGGTTGTGGGAGTATCTTCCACCTTCATGGCAGTGCTTAGGTCTCATGGGGAGTTGGCCTAAGCCGTCAGTCAGACATCCTCCAAGGCCTCCCAGACTGCAAGAGGGTGCAGGCCAGGTTGAAGGACCCCACCGAGTGCATGAATATCATGCACCAGACCATTAGTATATACTCTAATAAAAGAGAAAGATACAAATTAACCATCCCTCTATCTCTCTATTACATCCACAAGCCACACTCACCAACCAATCAGGAGTGAGTATGAAAATTAACGCAACTAAGATGGCAGTGGCCACAGAGCTGGAGCAAGCAGGAGGCTTGGGTTTCCCCTGGCGATGGAGAAAGCCAAGCTTCCCACCTGCTCTGGCTAGCCCTCCGCTCTGTTCAAAGCTACAAAGTTTCAATTATAGAAGATGAATAAGTCCCAGATACCTGCTTCCAGCCAGTGTCGCCTAGTCTCAAAGAGGAGCTGGGAACCTGGGTTGCCTGGGCTCTGCTCAAGGCTACAAAGTTTCAAGTATAGAAGATAAATAAATCCCAGGTACCTGCTTCCAGCCCACCTGCTTGGAAAAAAAAAAAAGAAAGAAAGAAAGAAAAAAAGGATAGGCCGGAAGCTTGGGTTGACGGGGGGAGTGACCAGCCTGAAAACGGCGCTCAGTCCCGCACCTAGGCTGGCCACACACCCATGGGTTGAGGGTTCCCATTGGGGGGCTTGGCCAGCCTACAAAAAGCCATCAGCCCCATAATCCAGGCTGGCCAGGCACCCCAGTGGGGACCCCAACCCTGAAGGGAATGTGCCAACCTGAAACCAGTCCTCAATTCCTCACCCAGGCTGGCCAGGCACCCCAGCGGGACCCTCACCCTGATCTGGGACATCCTTCAGGGCAAACCAGTCAGCCCCCACCAGTGCACTAGGCCTCTCTATACTATATAATCCTATATAATAAGAGGGTAATATGCAAATTGACTCTAACAGCAGAATGACTGAGAATGACTTGTCACTATGACACACACTGATCACCAGGGGGCAGATGCTCAATGGTGGTCAGTGTGCTCCCACTGGGGGAACTCTGCTCAGCCACAAGCCAGGCTGCCAACTGCCAGCACAGCGGTGGTGATGGGAGCCTCTCCAGCTGCTTCAGCAGCACTAAGGATGTCCAACTGCTCCCTGTTGGCAAGTGGACATCCCCCGAGGGTTCCCAAGCTGTCAGAGGGGTATCTGACTGCCAGCTTAGGCCTGATCCCTTGGGCAATGGGCCTAAGCCAGCAGGTGGACAACCCTGAGGGGTCCCAGAATGCAAGAGGGCATAGGCTGGGCTGAGGAACCCACCTGAGTGCACAAATTTTTGTGCACCAGGCCTCTAGTTTTATATAAAGAACATTTTTGTGTCTTTGGGGTGACTGTATGAACTTTCCAGAACAAAGGAAGACTTTGTATTTTATAGTTATTTGGTATCCATTTTCAAGAAAGTACAAGGAAAAAAGAAAATACTATCATGTATTGCATTCAGGCATTCTGTATAACAGTTTACTTTAATAATTTCATTTAATCTACAACTAGTCTGTGAGATAGACTTCTCTGCTAGTAGTAATTTGGAGCTGAACAAATTATAGCTGGCAAATGGCAGAGCTGTAATTCAAGCTTAGGTCTAATCCCAAAGCCAACATACCCCAAAACACTTTTTTCTTCCCTTGAAATATTCTCATAAATTAAAATAATTTTTTACTGGATTCTAAATGTTTTTGTTAGTAAAACTTACATATAATCAAACAGTATTCCCAATACTTATTTTTATATAGTAAGCAATCAATGCTTATTAATTGCACATATCTAGTTATAAAAATGTTACTGTTTTTAAAGTTCAGCTTAAAGAGGAATGGCTACATTATTTATGGTTATAATAATAGGGAACTAGCTGAAAGAAAGTAAAAATGGATTCTGATCTCAAAATCACAAATCTAGCATATTCAATTTTTATATCAATCTTCCTGAACTGGAGAATGAGTGTGTTTAAATGAGAGTCCTTCAAGTGCCTTAGGAAATGAAAGTTCTTTAGTTCTGTGGGCATGCCTGAAATTGCACTTGTGATTATCTAAATAGAAGTGGTTTAAAAAGTATTAAGGGATCAGTTAATAAGCTGTCTCAGTGGCAAAATTAAATATAACTCATGGTGCCTACCTTAGAGGAACTAAAAGGACAGGGCATCAAATTGTGAAAATTAAATGACAGATAACTAACAGTAAAGGTAATAATAGAAAATGCTCTCATACAATACCTGTAATTTAATTTTCAAATGAGAAGAATGGGCAATTATTCTTGAGCTCACAGGAAGATACAAATTAGAGTATTCTGGGAGTTACCATAGAAGAAAATATATTTATTTAATTTTAGATAAAGAACAACCTTGGCTAGAGTAGCAAGCAGAAAATATTTTCTAATTTACATAAAAATAATTACACATTAGAAATGCTAAGTTCTGAGAAAAATAGTTTTAAAAGCAAGGGGGATTCTACTCTCTCATGGAGCTTACAATCTATTTAGGAATCCTTATATGAGTCATCAAATTTTATTCTGTAATTTGTTTTTGAATAATACTGTGAAAGTTTTTAAATTTGAGAGTCAGGTATACAGATATTTAGAATATTAGGTTTTACTCGTATTTGACTTTTTCTGTGAATATTTGGGATTCAGTTTTTATAAAATAAAAAGATTCCATTGCAATAAACATACAGTATGGTCTGATATTAACATTTATAATATAGTTAACACATATTGCTCAATTTAGCATAATTAGTATATATGCTGAACTGGTGGTAGGTAATTAATTTATTCAAAATTACATAACTTCACCCAATTTCAGTAATCAAGCAAGTATATAATTATAAGGTCTGATTTATGAATTTTAATAATTATGGTGGAATTAGGTCATGCAATAAAGATAAGAATTATACTATTGTTAATTGAAATTGGAAGGAAATGCATCTCTTTTTATTATTTTTGAGGTGTTAAGTTGGTTTTACAATTTAAAAAAAAAAAACTACCATCACATTTTTACTTGGGAAATGTTGATATTGTGCTTTTCCATAAAGTTATCTTTTGCTAACAGTCAGTTTGGGGGATGAAAAGACAGTTTTCAAGGTTAAGAGAACTTCAATTTAATATAAAGTGAGTTTTATTCAATAAGAGAGAATGCTCTTCAGAATAACATGTATATGTGTGTATTCATACATAACTATCTATATAAAAGCCTAAGACTATTCATCTGGTAGATATGATGTACACTGACCACCAGGGGACAGGTGGTCAACACACAGGCATGGAAACATGGGACAGACTGATAAATCTCAGAGGGAAGAGAGAGAGGGGAAGGTGGGAAGTTATTACCCAAAGATTTTATATGCATACTAGAGGCCCGGTGCATGGATTTTGCACCGATTCAGCCTGGACTGTGGGGATAGGGCTGAAACCAGCAGTCCAACATCCCCCAAGGGGTTGCAGATTGCAAGAGAGTACAGGCCAGGCCAGGGGACACACTGGTGCATGAATGCATGAATCCTTGCCCCGGGCCTCTAATGTGTGTGTGTGTGTGTGTGTGTGTGTGTGTGTGTATAATTTTCTTCAAGGATAAAATGTGAAGTATTTAATAATTATATATTTGCTTATTACCTCATTATGGTCAATTATACCATTATGGTCAATTAAAGTTAATAACTATGCAATAGTATTGTTGATGGAGAATTGGATGGATGAAATTCTTCCATTGCTTATGGGAGTGAGGTTCTTGCGATATTTTGAGGTAAAGAATTTTCTAAGACATACACAGGAGATAAGCGTTCTTTATTTGCATGGAATTATACTTCCTGGTTTCCAAAGTCCCATTTCCCTTAATCCAGTCCTGGAAAAATGTACAGCTTTAGTAGTGCTAGAAGCAGAGTCAGTGTCCAGAGTTTCTGTTCCTTAGTAGAGCTGGATCTGATGTAGCATCAGGCTAGTTAATGTCCATCAGTCCATTGTGTGGGTTCCACATTGCTTTGAACCAGGTTGGTGAGTGCAGAGCATGGGAGCTCTACAAGCTAGAGCACCAAAGAGTCAAGAGAGCCAATAGAGAGAATAAAAATCCCTTTGTTCAGCAGCTTATGTATCTCAGGTTCCATGTCCTTGCAGTGGTGACACCTATTCTGGCCAGTTACCTGTTTCTAGGTGTGATTGACAGGTAATCATATTCCCATGTCACCCAGAACTTACTGGGCATGCATCTAAACAGCCTTTGTCCAGTCCCTTCTCCACTGATCTGTGGGTAATAGAACTGTAGAATGTTAAATTGCGACTTCCTGGCAAAGCTATATAAATGTCATGCTTGTATTATCTAGTTTCTTTTCTCCTTTCCTGTTAAATAATTACTAGGTATTATAACAGTGTCAGTATCATTTAAAACTTTAAGATCTATTATAACCAAAGTTATCTATTATAACCAAAGAGATCTTCAAGTTAATTTTTTTTCAAAATAAAGAACAAAAATAAAACAAATTAAAAGCATATATAATCAAAAGAGTATACTTGAGAAACCTTTACCAAGTGGTTTTATTTAGTAAGATATACATGTAGAATAATAATTTTAAATTAAAAGTTTTCATATTCACTTGCATATGGATTCACTGCATTTATTTTTGATTTATTTCCATTGTGACTCATAAGTCTTTCCAGTCTTAGACTGTAAATTTCCTATTCATAATTGAACTTTGAGTTTTGCATTTGATTAAAAGCAGATAGTTTAGCAAGAGGTTCACTTCTGTTTTGAAATAAATAGCAAATGTTGGTATACATAAGGAAAGTATTATAATTAATAATTTGAAAGCTGTTAGTTCCCAGTTATTTTTAGCCAATTACATAGCATATTACATAATGACAAAACAAACATATTAGCTAGGCACATCCTGATACTTATTTATTTTTGTGACATACACACACACATACTGACAAAACAAACATATTAGCTAGACACATCCTGATTCTTATTTATTTTTGTGACATACACACACACATACAAAAATTTGTGCACTCGGGAGGGGCGTCCCTCAGCCCGTCCTGTGCCCTCTCATAGTCTGGGACCCCTCAGGGGATGCCCACCTGCTGGCTTGCCTGGCCAGCCTGGGTGAGGGGCTAATGGCTGTTTGCAGGCTGGCCAAGCCCCTAAGTGTGGACCCTCACCCCATGGGGGTGTGGCCAGCCTGGGTGAGGGGCTGAGGGCTGTTTTTAAGCTGCACACAGTCCCTTCAGGTTTCAGGTCCCTACTGGGGTGCCTGGCCAGTCTGGGTGAGGGGCTGAGGGCCATTTTCAGGCTGCCCGCAGCTCCCATTGACCCAAGTTCCCAGCGAGGCTGGGCTGGAATCAGGTTTCTGGGATTTTTATCTTCTATAATTGAAACTTTGTTGCCTTAAAGGGATGCCTAGGCAGGAAATGAAGCATCCTATTTGCTTCAGCTCCATGGCTTCTATAATTAAAACTTTGTTGCCTTGAACAGAGGCCCAGCTGGTCTAGGCAGGCAGTTTCCTCCATCTCTGGTGCAACAGAATCCTCCTGTTTGCTCTAGCTCCATGGCTGCTGGCTGCCATTTTGGCTGGGTTAATTTGCATATAGCCACTATGATTGGCTGGTGGGCATGGCTTGGCTGGTGGGTGTGGCTTAGGTGTAAGGGAGTGAGGGTCAATTTGCATATTACTCTTTTATTAGATTAGATATATATTTATTTTATTCGTTAGAATATATTAAAATTTTGTATGTCAGCCCCTACTTATGTTTTAGAATAGGAATAAATACAGAAGAGGGAAATAAGGTAACTAAACATTCGAGTGTGAAACTTATTTTTATTTAATTACATTATAGATAAGTGCATATCTGCCTTCCTTTGCTTGCTTTGGTGTTTCCATGTGGTTTTAGTTTGAATCTGGGAATACTTTGAAATGCTAGTTTTGTCTTGCTGAGCATTAGAGGAGCCAGAATTAGTGTTCTGTGTAAACTACTCCCTAGATGTAAATTTAAAGCATAGTTCATTCTTCTAGGCAACCAGGACACCACTTAGTGAATTATTGTTTGTGTTAAAGTCTAATTCAATAGCACACCTCTGAATTAGCTTTCTCAGACAGCCAATTCTCACCCAATAAATTTTAGGGCACAAAACTCTGGAGGATAGAAACATTATTGATAAAATCTCCCACATTATTTATATTACAAGAAACATCTCTAATCTAAATACATGGTATTTCTCACAATATGTTACTTTTTCTTAATGTAGTATGGCATTATTCACATTACAAAAATATACTAATTTTACAGCTTGCCTGAATTGCTTGCTATTGTTAATAGTATCTCAATTGTTACTATAATTTGTTATGTAAGGGTCTACATATTTTTAACATAAAATGTAGTTATTGTGCATTAAATAATGATTTTACACTGAATGTAGAATATAACTCATCGTAAGATTTTATTTAGATACTATAAAAATGACAAATAAAATTCTGTAAATTAAGTTATTATAGCCTTGTTAAAATATGGGGAATTCTTAAGTGTAACAAAATGAGTATAGTTTATTGCAAGTTATTAGACTTCACAGATCATACCGCAAAAAAAAAATTGTCACTCGGCATAAAATAATCTATACTGATAAAAGTGTAATATGCCAATTAACACAGACATCTTCCGGATGTCCATCTGGACAAAGACACAGTGGCTGTGAGACCTGGTGCTCAGGCAGCTGTCGGGTCATACCAGTTGTGGGCTCAAGCCGCTGTGAGTCCCAGGGCTCAGGCAGCCATGAGCCCTGGCAGCTGTGAGACCCAAGGCTCACTATAACCATGAGCCTTGGTGGCTATGAGGCCCAGGGTTCAGGCAGCTGTGAGCCCTATCTGCTGTGAGGCCCAGGGCTCATGCCTCGCAGCTGCCACGGCTGGCAGTGGCAGCAGCAGGGTGATGGGGGTGGCTCCTTCCCCTGATCAGCCCTGTTGCCTCCCGCAGAGAGAGACCAGATTGTGGCTTAGGCCCGCTCCCACTGGGGAGCGGGCCTAAGTTGTCAGTAAGACATCCCCTGAGGCTCCTGGACTGTGAGAGGGAGCAGGCTTGGCTGAGGAACACCTCCCTAGTGCATGAATTTTCATGCACCAGGCCTCTAGTAGTTTTATAAGATTACAAATTCAAGCTCTATTACAATATTTGTGTTTCTAATTAAGATGAAGGGACAGGAATATGATTGAACCTTCTACATGAAATATCTAAAAAATAAGGTCAAAATATTTAAAACAAACTTTGTAAGATATTAGACATCAGGGAGTAAAAGACAATGACTCCTGAGAGACAGGCAATCAACAACATGGTAACTGTGCTAGTCCCTGGTCATAGGTTGGGAAATTCCTAGACCATGGCACAGGGAAAAGGATCTTTCAAAGAGCCTAGCAGTCTCCCCAAATTGAAGAAACAGAGCTGGAATCTGAAGAGGTTAGCACAGTTAGAGTTTAAAGGACAAAGTACTAGAAAGTATAGAACTGCACAGAAGAAAAGAAATCTGGTTGTCTGGATATGTGCTGAATTTTTCTCTTGAGGCTTCAGTTGATTTCTGAAGAGTGCAAGCATGTGAAAAAATGATCTGTAATGGGTGAAAGAAGCCAAAGGAATTAGAACAATTTATAGAGCTCACATAGGACTAGGTTTAATTCCTTTTCCTACCATCCAAAGTAGAATCTTTTGCAATTCAAGAAGGAAAATATTGGATAGAATACTCAAAAGGGTGTGCATGAAAAATAAGCCAAATTTAGCACTATGTTAAACAAAAGATCGTTGCAAAAGGACCTATTTCCAAGCAACTCCATTACATCCCAGAAGAAAAATTCAGTAATATTTATAGGAATACAAAAATATCAAGCTCCCCAGAAGGAAAAATGCACAATGCCTTCTATTCAATCAAAATTTACCAGACAGATTAAGAATCAGAAAAGTATAACTCAACAATGAGAAGAAATATCAATTAAAACCAACCCATGACAGAGGTGATAGAGTTACTAGATAAGGGCATTAAAAGAAAATTATAACCATACTGGAGGCCCAGTGCATGAATTTGTGCACGGGTTGGGTCCCTCGGCCTGGCCAGTGATTGGGGCTGATCAGGGCTGGCTGACTGCAGGGAGGTACCACAGGAAGTTGGTCGCTGTGAGCAGGGACCACAGGAGGTTGGCCTATTGTGGGAGGTTGGCTGTGGGAGTGCACTGACCACCAGGAGGCAGCTTCTGCATTGAGCATCTGCCCCCTGGTGGTCAGTGCGTGTCATAGCTACCACTTGGTCATCCAGGTATAATGGTTGCTTAGGCTTTTATATATGTAGATTCCATAAGTTCAAGGAAGTATAGGAAATATGTGAGGTATAAATAGAAATATAGAAGATATAACTAAAACCAAAATTGAACTTTTAATTTTGAAAACTACCATGTTGCTATAAAATACAATGGCAGGATTAATAGTGAATCAGACACTGAAGAAGAAAAGATTGGTAACATTGAAGACATACTAATAAAAATTATCCAAATCATAACAAAGATAGAAATAAGAGTTTAAAAATATTAAAGAACATCAGTGCTGTAGGCCAACTTTAAGCAACGTAATATAGTGTGTGTAAGTAGAGTGCTGGAAATTACATGTGTAGTTGAAGCCTTGAATATTATGTTTCAATTTTGATAAAAATTTATAAGTTGACATATCCATGAAGTTCAACAACTCCTTAAAGCTAGAAAAATAAAAATATGTATATGTATATAAAAATTTCTTTAAAATATATGTTCTCATACTTTAAGGTCAATGATGAGAAGTCATTATTTGAAAAAAGGTGATGACTTAAAAATTATACTTTAACTTATAGCTTTTTAATGTATAAATTTTTACAGAACAATTTAAATTGTATAGTTTAAATATACTTAGTTAAGTGTTCATTAATTCTATCTCACTAATAGTATTAACATTTTTTTTGAAATGATGGAGATTATGTATAATGGGTCTTAAATTTGTTACTTTATGCAAGTGTACTTATTACTCTTTTAGACTGGTATAGGATGGCCATGGCTTTCTCCACATATCTCTCTCATCCCTTCAATATGTATCCTAGGCATGCCTTCATTAGAGAGCACCATCTTTTTTTTATATTGAGTTTTTCTATGAAACCTTTTGTCAGTATTATTTGTGTTTTTTTTACTAAGCTATGTGTTATATGTTTGTTGTAATGACATATGTTATAGAAACTAATCTTTTGTGTGTTAAATGTATTGTTTTTCTTCTCTTTTTATTTTTTTTGAAATACAGAAATATGTAAATTTTATTTCATTTATATACTAGAGGCCCAGTGCACAAAAATTTGTGCATTCAGGGGTGGGGATCCCTCAGCCTGGCCTGTGCCCTCTCGCAGTCTGGGACCCTTGGGGGATGTCCGCCTGCTTGCTTAGGCCTGCTATCCAAGTGATCAGGCCTAAGCTGGCAGTCAGACATCCTCTGGCAGCCCAGGAACCCTTGGGGGATGTCCACTTGCCAGCGGTGAGCAGGCCTAAGCTGCAGTCGGATATCCTTAGCGCTGCTGAGGAGGCGGGAGAGACTCCCACCACCACTGCTGTGCTGGCAGCTGGTAGCCTGGCTTATGGCTGAGCAGAGCTCCCCCTGTGGGAGCACACTGAGCATCAGGGACAGCACCTGCATTGAGTGTCTGTCCCCTAGTGGTCAGTGTGTGTCATAGTGACTGGTTATTCCCAGTTGTTCTGCTGTTAGGGTCAATTTGCAAATTATCCTTTTATTATATAGGATTATTTGATTTTTTATTGATTTCACAGAGGAAGGCAAAGAGAGAGAGAAAAAAAAACATCAATGCTGGGAGAGAATTATTTATTGGCTGCCTCCTGCATGCCCCACACTAGGAACTCACAACCCAGGCATGTGCTCTGACTAGGAATTGAACTTGTGACCCCTTGTTTCCTGGGTCAGACTTCAACTACTGAACCACATTGGCTGCGCTAGAAATATATAAATTTATTTGTTAAAATCTGTAGGTATTCTTCTTTTTAATTTGAGGAGATTGGATAGGCATGCATCCCTAAATATTTATTTATTTATTTATTTATTTTTGGTATTTCCCTATAATAGTTGTAAAGTCATTTTGTGTGCCATGTATCAATTCTCATATATTTGGCTGTCTGTGTTTCCTTCTAGTCTTATTTTTAGTAGACATATGTTTACATTTTAAGAATCTAACTTTGTTATATTAGTTCTATTTACTTTTGAAATTCTTTTGTTTCTATTTTCTTATTCAGTGTTTTATTTCTCTATACAATTGGCCATTTGTAAACTAAATCTCATAGAGACTTAAATTAATTGGTTTTATTTTTATTTCTTCATCATAACAAAGGAGGTACAACTTCACTATGCCACCTCCTGCACCCCCCCCCCACCATTATCTTGTTCTTTCTTTCTCTACCATATTTAGAAAGTGATTTTCATTCTTACTGTTTTAAGGCTCATGCATTTCCAGCCATCTCTCTGTGCTTCAAAAATGAAGGAGGGTAAAAAAACAAGTGTCTGTTTTGTTGGTCACAACTTTTAAGTATTTTATATTTCTCTTATTATTAATCAAACCATGTCACAAACCACCTTAAGTACAAGGGTTACAGATACTGAATGTCCTAAGCTGGACTCTTTCTGACACTCCAAATGCAGATTCTGTTTGCAGAATAGTTTAAGTCTGTCTCGGGGAGGCTGCAAGTTGTGGATCATGTGGAAATTCTATGAAATGTATTTTATTGCTGAATTTCAATTTGTTATATTAAATACTTGATTAATTTATTTCAAGATGTGTGCTTAATATTGAAATATATAGGGATAAATATTTTTGTGTGTGAAATTTATATATCCTCCAACTGTTGCTCTATAATATTGGCTTTCTCAAATTTCTAATTTTAGTTTAATTACTATAGCGTTTATTTATAACAGTGTTTTGGTTTTTATTTACATTATTTACTGGGAGGTTATTATCGAGAAGTTCTACCTTTTGAAATTAGAGTTTCCTTAATAAATTTTTATAACTGTTTCTTAGACTAAAAAAAGAATTTCTCTTCTCTGTATTGGACATAATTTTCTTTGGCAAAATCAACCTCTAATGTAAATGTACTCTGTTAAGCTGTTACCAGACTCTACAAAAGTTATATATCTAAGTTATATATCTTACAATTATATAGAAAGATATTTGAAAGTCATTGCAAAAAAAAAAAAAAAAAGCTCTCTGTGGGATAATTACAGGGCTTGAGATATACAAAGTGAAGCAATTTCACTGTGGTTCCCTCTGGATTTAGAATATTTCTACCCAGTTTTGAAAAGATGTGTTTGGTAATTCTATGGTGACCTAAAATTGTGCAATTTTATTAAAATAACACAAAATGATTGCTATTTGTCTCTATCAAAGTAAAACTAACCTACCTACATAAAGAAGTGTCTCAGTTCTATGAAATTGGTGACTAATTTGTCAATGCAATTCACCTTGACACAATTTATAAGTTAGCAATGTCTCTTATAAATCATCTATATTATAAAATAAATCTATTATTCATAAGGGAAGTTTTTCTATAATGATTTTCAAATTGTTTAAGTATAACTTGTCACAAATTATTGGAATGTAGAGTATAATTTTTATTTTTTTAAATTATTTTTATTTATTTTTATTGCTGATGTTATTACACATGTTCCCCGTGTCCCCTGTTTTTCTCTGTTTCAGGAAGTTTATATTTTATAGTTATCTAATCCTACAAAGATTTAAATAGGGTAATTGTAAAGTTAACAGAAAGACTTACAGTTCTATTTTTTTGAATATATTTTTATTGATTTCAGAGAGGAAGAGACAGGGAGAGAGATAGAAACATCAATGAGAGAGAATCATTAATAGCTTGCCTCCTGCACACCCTTCCCCCCTCCACCACTGGAGATCAAGCACCACAACTTGGGCATGTGCACTTGGTCAGAATCTAACCTGGGACCCTTCAGTCCACAGGCAAACACTTTATTCACTGAGCTAAACTAGCTAGGGCTACAGTTCTATTCTTGAAGTTTTGCACTTGAATGAATCTACAGGCTCATGCAATATACCGTAGATTCAAATATAAATCTTCTAAATGTAGAGAGCAAATAGCCATATTTTTACAGTAAGCTCTAAAGGACCTACTTACAGTGCCTGTGATAATACATTCTTAAGGAGAGAAAGGGAACTAAAATAATCCTTTGATCAGCCATCTATCTTCAGGGCCTTCAGGCAGATAAATGTCTAAATCATTTCTGTCTTACATTATTGAAGATAAGGAACCTTGCCTTGAGCCAAGAGTAAATGGTCATATAATTTAATGTATGCTTAGTTCTCTATAAACCCATCATATTTTTGTACAGGGCTATGTTTTTAATAAAATGATAGTTCTTAAAGTTATGACTGTAATGGCTAAATTTTAGTTAATATAACAGCAGTTTCAGAGTTAATAGTGAGATTCCAGTTACCTGCCTTGCTAAAAACTAAAACATATCAATTAACACTTTGATAATGTTATTTATGAGCTTAGTACCATGATTAGACTTTTCTTAATTATGTGTTAAAAAATAAACAAATTTAATGAATTTGTTGACTTTTACAGGGAACGTAAGAACTTAACCATGCTTATCTTCAAAGCCAGGTGGCATTCCTCCACTACATAAGAATGTTTACATTTAAAGATGAGATGATTTTTTATTCTCTCTAAGTAGCTATTCAATATCCAAAGCAAATATTAACTAAAAGTTTCAACTATTTCTCATGGCTTTGCTAAAAGCACTGTACAGTATTTTATTATTATTAGATGATGAGTTAAGCTTTTGTTTAATGACTTCAAATCAGTCTTTAATGGTCACTTGAAAACCACTGCATCATATTCTTTACCTTGTCTGGATTTTTATCTTTCACTTTACATCTCTAGTTCCCCTGAGGCATATTTTTCAATAAGGTCAAAAAGAACTATTGATCATGTCTGACAAATGTCAAAAGTCTTTTCTGTTGAAAAGAAAGAGAAGAGAACAATACCTAAAAGTCAGATCAAAGCTGGTAAAATGAATGGTGTCACATTAAAAAGGAAGATCCATTATTTAGCCACTTTCAATTCTTAAACACTTCTCGTTATCTGTCATGTTATATTATATTTCTGTAAAACTTTGTTTTTCAGATATTATTTTTAATTTAATATTTGATCAGAGGGTTTATGCTTTCATTGCCTTCAATGAGTAAACATATAATAGCTTGAAGGCATGTTTTCATATGTCTCTTGACCTTATGTATGTCCTCTTTTGAAAGGTGTCTATTTTGAGCAGTTCTCAACCTGTGGGTCGTGACCCTTTTCACTGAGGTCACCTAAATACATCCTGCATATCAGATATTTACATTACGATTCATAACAGTAGCAAGATTATGAAGTAGCAATGAAAATAATTTTATGGTTGGAGGTCACCACAACATGAGGAACTATATTAAAGGGTTGTGGCATGAGAACCACTGATTTAGGTCCTTTGCCCATTTTTTGATTGGATTGTTTGTCTTCCTTTTGTTAAGTAATATGATTTCCCTATAAATTTTGGAGATTAAACCTTTATCAGAGATAACATTGGCAAATATGTTCTCCCATCCAGTGGGCTTTCTTGTTGTTTTGTTGATGGTTTCTTTTGCTGTGCAGAAGCTTTTTATATTGATGTTGTCCCATTTGTTTATTTTCTCCTTAGTTTCCATTGCCATAGAAGCCAAATTGATAAAGATATTGATATGACAAATGTCTGCTATTTTGCTGCCTATGGCTTCTTCTAAGATTTTTAGGTTTCCTGTCTTATGTTTATGTGCTTTATCCATTTTGAGTTTATTTTTGTGTATGATATAAGTTGGTGGTCTAGTTTCATTTTTTTTTTTGCATGTATCCATCCAATTTTCCCAACACCATTTATTGAAGAGATTGTCTTGACTCCATTGTATGCATTGCCTTCTTTGTCAAATATTAATTGAACATAATGGCATGGGTCAATTTCTGGGTTCTCTGTTCTGTTCCATTGGTCTATATGTCTGTTCTTGTGCCAGTGCCAGACAGTTTTGAAAAGAGTGGCTTTGTAATGATACAGCTTGATATTTGGTATTGTGATCTCTCCAACTTTATTCTTCTTTCTCAATATTACTGCAGCTACTCAGGATCTTTTTTAATTCCAGATGAATTTTTGGAGAGTTTGTTCTAGATCTTTGAAGTATGCCGTTAGTATTTTAACGGGGATTGCATTGAATCTATAAAGTGCTTTGGTAGGATGGTCATTTTAATGATGTTGATTCTACCCGTCCATGAACATGGAATACTCTTCCATTTGCTTATGTATTCCTCTATTTCTTTTTTCAATGTTCTGTAATTTTCTGAGTACACATCCTTTACCTCTTCCTTGGTTAAATTTACTCCTAGGTATCTTAATTTTTGTGTTACAGTGGTAAATGGCATTTGTTTTTAGTTTCTCTTTCTGTGAGTTCATTATTGGTGTATATGAAAGTCATAGATTTCTGGGTGTTAATTTTGTATCCTGCTACATTGCCAAAATCATTTATTAAGTCTAGTAGTTTTATAATGGAGTCTTTAGAGTTTTCTAAGTACAATATTATGCTCAAAGTCACTAATCATCTGAGAGATGAAAATCAAAACAACAATGAGTTACCATCTCACACCTGTCAGAATCAACAACAAATCAACTATCGACAAGTGCTGGAGAGGATGCAGAGAAAAGGAAACCTTCTTGCACTGCTGGTGGGCATGCAGACTGGTGCAACCACTGTGAAAAACAGTATGGAGTTTCCTAAAAAAAATTAAAAATGGAATTTCCATTTGACCCAGTAAGTGCTACTTCTGGGAATATATCTCAAGAAAACAGAAACACCAATCAGAAAAGATATATGCATCCCTGTGTTCATAGCAGCATAATTTACAATAGCTAAGACTTGGAAATAGCGTAAATCCCCATCAGAAGATGAATGGATTTGAAAACTGGTACATCTACACAATAGAATACTATGCTGCTGTAAAAAAGGAAGGAATTCTTACCATGTGCAACAGCATGGATGGAATTGGAGAGCATTATGGTAAGCAAAATAAGTCAGTCAGAGAAAGATAAATATCACTTGATCTCACTCATTTATGGAATATAATGAACAACATAAACTAATGAACAAAAACAGAACTAGAGTCATAGAAGCATCAAATAGACTGTTCAAACTACAAGGGAAGATGGGAGGTGAGGGGGTAAGAGATCAATCAAAGGACTTGTATGCATGCATATTAGCATAACCAATGGACACAGACTTGGTGGGGGATGGTGAGGGCATGTGCTGGGGGTTTGGGGGGGGGCGGGAGGTCAATGGGAGGGAAAGGAAACATATGTAATACATTAAACAATAAAGAACTTAAATAAAAATAGCTTGAGGAGTGTATATTTCAGCTAAATAATGAGTCAGTGAATTTGGTTGTAGAGATATCTAAATCTTTCTTCTATCTACAAAACTGAGTTGAGAATTATGTTAAGACATTTTTTGAGAGTAATTGTTTTTCCACTGCTATTATTCTAAAAGATACATAATTCTATTTTAAAAATACAAATTCATTCCCATGTGAGAACACAATAATATATAAAAATTACAGATACAAACTAGATACATTTAAAACCTCAAAATATACTTCATTAATTTTGCAGGAAAATGTGCTATAAGATTCTTTCGTCAAATTTATGGATCTTAACACATTATTGTACTTGACTTTTAATCTTTCCTTACATTTTTGTTTCTAAAGTATATAATAGATATAACCATTTAAAAATTAATGAATAAGTTAATTTTAAAGATGCTTTCGGCTCAGGATTAGTTAGTACACATTTAACATTAAGCTTTGCAGACTTCTATTTCTCAGTGAGACAAAGGATGTTGCAAGGATTGTATTCACTCTAATAATAATAAAATGAAAAAGAACTGGCAAAATCATAATTTTAACAACCATCAGAGATATGAGGATGCATTCAGATATCCTAGTAAACTAAAACCAATGAAGCATGCCTCTTCTTAGAGAGAAGACAGCTAAGTCTACTTTCATCCCTGGTGGAGTGGATGAAGAAAGAGGAATTCACCAGAGAACAGGGTAAGGAGAAATAACCCAAAATTTAAATACAATCTAAACTAATAAAAGTGGAATAGTAAAATTAACCGTTTCTCCAGGACGCCCACAGCCAATCAGAACGGCTGTATGCAAATTAGCCCAGCCAACATGGCGGCCGCCACTCACGGACCTGAGTAAACATTTAGGCAGCGTCCGTGCAGCAGGAGCGAGAGCGAAACTACCTGCTTGCTGGCTCCTTAGCCTTTGTTTGGCCTGAAGCAAAAACGCAC